>JACXGK010003269.1:0-46294 GCA_016801125.1 Novumbra hubbsi | reverse complement strand
CAGCAACTAATCTTTTGAAAAGGATTCACTGATAGGTACTGGACACTTGAAAGCGTCAGTGACCAGGACTGATATTGTTTAGAGCCCAGAATTTGAGTTCTGCTTGAAGGACATGGCAGGTATGGATCATCGGATCCTATATGGAGGAGACTACTAGATTCTACAGGAGACCCAGCTGTGAGCTGCCCTGTCTACTCTGCAGTGAGGAGTGTGTGAGCTGCCTCATCTACAAGACTGGAGCAGACCATCCTGGTTGAATCCATACCAGGTTCCACACATCACACACAGTCTGCTGACGAAGTAGCTGAGAGAGGAACCTGGATCCACGCCATGCACTGCTAGAAGGCTCGGGGACGGCATCAGAGGATTTGGCGAAAGAATAGGAACTCGGAGAAGTCTTCTGACTTCTACACCAGTAATTCCAACATGTTCTGAGACCATGGAGACAGAGAGAGACGACCAAGAAACCGCTTTAGGGGACAGGATGAAAGGCACCATCAGGTGCTATGTGTCATTTCCATATCAGATGATGGACATTCGAATCACACTATGATGATCATGGAGAGATTGTCTCAGAAGGAAGCGAGGAAAGAGACATTTGTAAACCATGAGGTCCAAGTGAAGAAAATGTACAGGGAGTAAATTTGAACAAACTCTTGTACTGATAATGTTTCCAAATATTTGAGTGTTTTATAGGATTCCTGGTGCATTAATAATCAAGGCAACATCCGTTGCAGATCTGGTCACCATTACTCGTGTGTGAATTGTATAATGTCTTATGTATCACAGGAGCCACTGGGAGTTTAGAGCTGTGCTGCCGAGATCCGAGACAACTTTACGGGTCTATTAGTTTTGCCAGAACAGGTCTATATGGTTTGTGGTATGAAAGCATACAACTGCATTTCTGGAGGGTCAGTTAGGCACATACACAATACAGGAAGAGATGCCTTCATGAATTTGACCTCAGAAACATTTGCAGCAATAGGCAAAATAGAATGGCGCTAGTACTTCCATTTCTGATGCATCACATAAGATATTTGATTTGGTCCTAGAAACTGATAAAGGAATAGATACACTTCAAACAATTCTCAACCAGTTCATATGAGATGGATTGGATCCATCCTCAGGGCTATGACAAATTCCTAGGGAATGACAATATGCACATTGTTGAATACAGCATAGCTGGTTTTGCATTTTGTTTGATAGTTGTATGCTATTGTCCTGTTTAATAAAGATAAGTGCTACTAAGGTTACGACACACGGGATGGTCCAGATGCACGTCAATAAAGACCAAGACTTCTCAGTTTTGCCCACAGTCCATAACCATTGTGGCAATGATTTCATGTTGTTCTGTTTGTCACATCTAGAAGCACATTGAATTGATGTTCAACTGTTTATGGGTGATATTGGATAAGAGTTAACAGTATGATATGGTTAATCATATAGGGTGGATTGTTGTGGTAATAAAAGTAGATTCGATGCAGTAATGGATTATACACGGTATAATCCAGATGTTATGTGAAGGTACTGAATCCATTGTGTCTGCACCTGAAGTGGAATGTGTGCTGATGGTGGTCATGTGTTTGAAGTGGTCAGCAATAACTAAGATGTCTGTTAATGAGTTAAAACCACTTGTGTATCTGTTCCCTTCTCGTGACCACTTTGGTGACCCTTTATTACCCCTCTGTGCTTATCTCACTTGTGACCCTTTGAATTGGACTGGCCACCTGTGGTGTCCTAGTCCCCTGAGGGTAAGCTGGGGAAACAGACATCCTTTCAGTATAACTTAATAGATAATAGTTAACTAAGTGAACATGTGTTGTTAATAAAGAACTGTTGTGCATTGTCTTGACACACCCCTAGACTATAAGTATGGTACGTAACGTTGGAATGGGCAGAGATGCTTCCCTGTCACTCTGGGTGATGTGGAACCAGACTCTCCTTGCAAGTGAATCTTTAATAAACTGTTAATTGTGCTGGACACCTTTGTTGTTACTCTTACCTGCAAATGGTTGCAAATTAGATCGTATTGATTAAGAAATCTGCCACGATAATCCGCACATTTGTCGCAAACAGAATATTAGTCATTCGAGAACAACCAAGACCTGCTCAATGGAGGTATGTAACATCAAAGCTCAACCCAGCAGATGATGCTTCTCGAGGGATGAATGCAGAGGCATTTCTTCAGTCAAAGCGATGGATAACAGGCCTGGGGTTCCTGTTAGAGAATTAGGCTAAATGGCCTAGATTTCTTTGGATGACCCAGAGGTCAAGAACACTATGGTTAATTATATACCAGCAAAGGAACTACAGGATCCAACAGCTACACTGCTGGAATTTCTCAGATTGGAGACATTTAAAGAGAGCTGCAGCCTGGCTCCTTAAAATTAGACATGTTCTAAAACAGCTCTGTCAGAAGAGAAAGGAAGTAGCACAATGTAAAGACAAGCTGACCATAAACAAACACATGAAAAGCTTCAGAGCAGCCTTGGGAGGGCAGTGCTTATAGGTGGGGGACGTGGCACAAGCTGAGAAAGCCATTGTTAGATATACCCAGCAGCAAGAAATTGCTGAGAGTGAGATGGATCCCATCACGGAGGTGTGTGGGAGCGGATGATACGTCAGGTGATGAACATGTTAACATCAGTACTGAGGCAGCAAACATTGGACGAAGAAGGTTTGAATGATCGCCCAATTTCTGCAGTATCTGACGACCACAATGACCTTGAGGCTCTCACACCTAATCATTTGCTAAAGTTGAAAGGAAAACCCATTTTGCCGCCTGGATTATTCAGAAAAGAGGACTCCTATTCCAGACAAAGATGGAGACAGGTACAATACCTTGTGGGTCTGGTCTGGAAGAGATGGATGATGGAATATCTTCCATTGATGCTAGCAAGACAAAAGTGGTACTTCAAAAAAGGAGTCTAAGAACAGACAATCTAGTCCCAATCATGGACAACACAGCACCTAGGAACACTTGGATGATTGGAAAAGTCATTAAACCTATTCAGGACTCAAAGGGTCTTGTATGGACCGTTCAAGACTCAAAGCTCTGTGTTGAAAAAACCCATCACCAAGTTCTGTCTGCTCCAGGGAGCAGAATAAAATTAGATGTACAAATATACGCCCCCTTTAGACCTGTAAAGTACTTTTACATATGTACGTAGTGTAGGGAGAAGTTAGTTTTGGAAGATTATTTTTTTTTATATTATAGTTTGGCTCCTTGAAGATTATGTTAGTGATGTTTACGAATAATTATTTATATATATATCCATATTGTTATGAAATAGATTTTGGATAAGTTTCGCTTCCTGTTTTTTGATTAAGCATTATCTGGGCACTTGCTGCTACAGATGAGTGACAGCTAGTTTGGGAACTAAGCCCATATCAGGAAGTAACGGGGAGAAGTGAAGAGTTGGTAGGCCTAGCACTATTGGAAGATGTTCAACCGCTTGACTCTTGTTTCATTTATAAAATAATATTCTTCTCCTCTATTTTTATTTATATATACACATGTATGTATTTTCTTTGCGATTATATCACAACGGAATGTACACATTATTTACAAGTGAAGTTTAGTAAAAGAAAGACAGTGTTTTAAAGAGTGGAACACTAAGCCATGAAAGGTAGAACAACGGGACAGGTGCGTTGAAAACATACAAACTATTGTTGGGGTCGTAGTGGTTTGAATTGGCTAAGAAGCCACTACAATCAGTTTAATTTCAAGTCTAATCTATTTGTTTAGTTTGTTCAAACGCACCACCTGATGTATTTTCCAATTGATTAACATTTGCAGCAATAAGGGTGAACCAACAAACTCAGCAAACACAGGGCCATTTTTTTGAAAAGATGAATTTATGAAAAGAATCAAGTGAATAATGTCTGAAATATCTAAAGATCAAATCAGTCAGAAAAATCATATTGTAAACAAAAACATCAGAATAAAACATCAGATATGGGGATTATGTTCTTCATCTATGAGACCCAACTACAGTTTACAACTCAGCAGTATCACTACATTTAGAAACTAAACCAGGATAGAGAACTATTACTTTATACAGGTAAATGTTATGTATTTTGTAATGAAACACTTGAGGAAGAACAACCACAGAACATGAGATATCCTTAAGTCACATTACTGGACACACATGTCTTCATACTGTCTCTGTAACTACTTCCTTATCCAGTCAATCACATGTATAGCAGATCTGTCACATAGTGCCACCTATTGACCTGGAGTAACTGTAACTTTCAGAATACAACAGTAAGTTCCACTCCCTTAACATTGAAAACATATGTTACATCCGTTACTCTCTGACCCCCAACTATAGTTCACACAGTTCAGCAGTGCCGTTAACATTATAAACACCAAACCCAGGATAGAGGGGTTGAGTGAATGTGGTCTGGACTCTGTGGAGGAGGGTCATTGTTTCAGAGACACTGTAGAAGGACAGAGTACCTGACTTGTAATCCAGGTAGACTCCAATTCTGGAGGACTGAGGTCCTGATACTTTAGTTTTAACATTATTGTGTCTGAAATAATAACCTCCATAAAAACACCGTAAACTCCAGGACTTGTTATTGGATCCAAATGTATCACCAGTTTTGCTCATGTCTTTATATGAAACTGATGTACCAACATTTCCTCTCCACTTCACCTCCCAGTAACAACATCCAGACAGACCCTCTCTACACAGAACCATCCATCTGTTAGTAAATCTGTTTGGATGGTCAGTATATGGTTGGAATTGGTGTGAAACAGAAACCTTTCTGTTCTCTTTAGACAGATAGAGATCATTATGTACTGTGTTTGGGTCCAGTGTGAGCTGACAGGAATCTGGGGGAAGAACAGAGTCCATTGAGGGGAGTTAGAAACATTAGTTAAATCAGATACTGTTTCTACTTTGTCTTTCATTGGAGCAGAGATCAATTCAGAGCAGGTGTCAAATAACTTCCCAGTATTTGATTATATCTACTACATCAAATGTATTTATAAAGGGTTTGTAAATATTGTTTTTTAAAAACTCACATCGTAAGAACTGTTCTCTGTTCTTGAGCTCTGGAGGCAGTAAAACATCCACTATATTCACTACAGAAATACAAACATATTGACAGAGAGGGAATGTTATGATCCCACCGTATTAAACATGTATGTGACTAGTAAAGAACATTCAGTAGTGTAAAGCAGGGGTTAATATAATAATTCTGTAATTAGGGTTGCAAAGAAAAATCTAAGAGGAATTGTCTTCAATGTCCTGAGTTGATTTTGCGGGGTCTAAAGTGAAATATTCAGATTATTAACACACCTGTAGTGGAGATCTTGGTCCATTCTCTATTAAGGAAGTCTTCTAGTTTCTCTCTCAGATCAGAGACAGTCTTACTCACGTCTCCAAAGTACTGAAGAGGACGTACAGTGATGCTGGGTAAAGATGAAGATACACTGGTACTGGAGAGAGACTGATAACTCTGCGGGGAGACATGAAGATGTAGAGAGAGAGACATGTGGGAGGAACGAAGAGACATGTGGGAGGAAGGGAGAGACATGTGGGAGGAAGGGAGAGACATATGGGAGGAAGGGAGAGAGAGGGGAGGAGACAGAGAGACAATATGTATCATTCATTCACCGTATTTACCTTAGGTAAATTGAAAATGCATATAGTATATTCAAATACATTTAGGTTAAAGCAAGACATGTAGACTAATACAGACACAACACAGTCAACAGTCACAGTCAACAAATCAGAATGACAGTTTCATATTAACTTAATGTTCATATCACATCTAAGTCAGTTTAGTTACTTGGAGGAAATGGATGTGATCTTCTGTGTGTGAGATCTGCTCCAGCTCAGTGCTTCTCTTCTTCAGCTCAGCAATCTCCTGCTTTAGTTTCTCCAGGAGTCCTTCAGTTTGACTCACTTGAGTCTTCTCTTGGGCTCTGATCAACTCCTTCACCTCAGAGCATCTTCTCTCTATAGAGTGGATCAGCTCAGTAAAGATCTTCTCACTGTCCTCCACTGCTGTCTGGGCAGAGATCTGAGAGAGAGAGATGTTCTTCTTAAATAAGACAACTTCATCGCTCACTAAAAGTCCCCCATCACCCCCCCCCCCCCCCCCCCCCCCCCCCCCCCCCCCCCCCCCCCCACACACACACACACACTACCATTCACTGTAGACAAAGAAATTACAATACAACACAACATAAACACACACGCATATACAGTGCCCCCCAAAGTATTGGAACAGTGACCAGAGATCAACATTTCAGCTTTTATTTTCAGGTATTTACATCTGGATCTGATGCACAACTTAGAAAATAGCACCTTTTGTTAGAGCCCCCCCCTCCCCCCTTTTTCATGTGAGCAAAAGTATTGGAACAGATAGACTTAAAATATTTTTTTGTGAATAAGACTTAATTATAATATTTAGTTGAACATCCTTTGCTTTCAATAACTGCAGCAAGTCTGTGACCCATTGACATCACCAAACTTTTGCATTCTTCTTTTGTGATGCTTTCCCAGGCATTCACCGCAGCCTCTTCAGTTGTTGTTTGTTTTGTGGGGTCCCTCCCTTCAGTCTCCTCTTAAACAGGTAAAATGCATGCTCTATAGGGTTTGGAGATTGACTTGGCCAGTCTAATACCTTCCATTTCTTGACCCTGATAAACTTGCCCCTGATAAACTTAATGAGCCCATCCCAGAAGAAGCCTTGCAAGCCATGACATTACCTCCATCGTGTTTCACAGATGAGCTTGTATGTTTGGGATCATGAGCAGATCCTTTCTTTCTCCAAACTCTAGTCTTTCTATCACTTTGGTAAAAGTTAATCTTTGTCTCATCAGTCCATAGAACTTTGACCCAGAATCTTTGAGGATCATCTCTGTACTTTTTGGCAAATTCTTTTTGGCCTTCCTATTCGTCTTGCTAATTAGTGGGTTTGCATCTTCTGGTGTATCCATTGTACCTTTGTTCATGAAGTTTTCTGTGAACAGTAGATAGTGATACCTTCACTCCTGCCCTCTGGAGGTTGTTGCTGATGTCACTAACAGTTGTTTTAGGGTCTTTCTTTACAGCTTTCACAATGTTTCTGTCATCAACTGATGATGTTTTTCTTGGTCTACCTGTTCGACATCTGTTACTTAGTACACCAGTGGTTTCTTTCTTCTTCAGGACATTCCAAATGGATTAAATGGCTATGGCCAATATTTGTGCAATGGCTCTGATTGATTTTCCATCTTCTCATATGTCTCCCATGTCTCCCATAGACTGCTCTCTGGTTGTTATGTTTCACCTCGTAAGGCAGTTTGCACAGGCAAAACCTATATTACCCAATCTGAACCCCAGCGTAGGCATTCAGTGCTATTTGTTGTTTGAATATTGTATGTATGACACACTTGGACAAAAAAACACACCTCACATCACACATCAGATCACATGAAAAAGGGGTGGGTTCAAACAAAAGGTGCTATTTTTAAGTTGGGCATCAGATCCAGATGTAAATTCCTGGAAAAAAAGCTGAAATGTTGATCTCTGGTATTGGGTTTGATATCTTTTGATGTCAAGCCCAAATGTTTTCAGTCTACAGCAGAAACAAAGGAATTGGCCTCAATGTTCCAATAATTTTGGAGGGCACTGTACATCCACACACAAACATAGAAACATATACATCTACACACCAAATATCCATGAGATACCAGCCTTCCTTTCCCACTCTAAACACACCTTCTTTAACACTTGTGTTTCCTTGGTGCTCAACCAGCACGCTTATCATTTACATCCGTACTGAAATCCCCCACTACCAGAACATTCACAGAGCTACTTCTGGTTTCAACAGTCAACTCTCCATCCTCCACTACCAGAACATTCACAGAGCTACTTCTGGTTTAAACAGTTAACTCCACATCCTCCACTACCAGAACATTCACAGAGCTACTTCTGGTTTCAACAGTCAACTCCACATCCTCCACTACCAGAACATTCACAGAACTACTTCTGGTTTCAACGGTCAACTCCACATCCTCCACTACCAGAACATTCACAGAACTACTTCTGGTTTCAACGGTCAACTCCACATTCTCCACTACCAGAACATTCACAGAACTACTTCTGGTTTCAACGGTCAACTCCACATCCTCCACTACCAGCTGGTTAGTCCACCCTGCAGTCATGAGTGGTTGTTCTCTCTGTCCTGGGTTCTGTGTGGACACACACTTACTGTGCTACTATGCTAGCAGTCTCCATACACACTAGCCCCCTGTCTAATTTAGAAATGTACATTCAGCTCCTGGTCTGCTTTGTTCATGAACATAAAAACTAGTTTAATTGATTCTGTTGGGAAAACTCTGTGTACTGAATGTCTGTGCTAAAATATTTGCTTTAGTGAATTACTTTGGCAGACATCACACACATATTGGCTGCAGTAAAGATGGAATTAAAGACATTTCATAAAAATTCTTTACAGTTGTGGGTTGTCATGATGCCCTAAATAAATAATGTCTAATATTGTTAGTTTACCTAAGTTCTCAAAGCCACTTAGATGCATTACTGTCATAAATAAACATTTAGGATATAAAGCATCCCCTTATTCAACTGTTTTAAAGACCTTGTTATGGCTTCTTTCCTATTATTCAACATCAGCTATATGGACTCTACTTATACAGACAGATTAACATTTTGCATGTTTCCAACAGTCCTTTTATACATACACTTTACTTACGGTTGCCTTTATTTCAGGTTCAGTTGAATATCTCTATTTTTGGTTTGGTGTGTGATTGTGTGTGATTGTACATAACTAACTATACCTAATCTTCAATTCCTTATCTAAAGATAAATAATTTTAAAAAGTTATGTACTCCATGGAAGGTAATGTTAAGAGACGTTTCTCAAATAACATTACTTTTTTTTTTTTGACAGATGCCATGAATGTGTCACCTCTCATTTATTTTAGGTTTTTCCATGGTGTCATAGAAACGCAGGCAGGTCTTGTCCTGCAAGAACTTCTCTGCCAGAAGTGTGCTTTCCACCGTCCTACCCTGAACCACACTCAAGTCTAGATACCGGAGACACACTGGAAGACTTTTAGGAAACAGCTGTCTCAGTTTAGTCGTCTCATCAGCAAACACTAGATATATCTGTTTTCAGATCAAATCAACACCTGCAATGTTGGTACTTCTGTAATCTTGGTAAACCTGTACCTACGGTACACCTGTTTTTTTATTCCACTTGTATTCTTGGTACACCTGTATTCATGGTACACCTGCATTCATGGTACACCTGTGTTCATGGTACACTGGTTTTCTTGGTACTCCTGTACTTATGGTACACCGGTATTCTTGGTACACCTGTATTCTTGGTACAACTGTATTCTTGGTACAGCTGTATTCTTGGTACAACTGTATTCTTGGTACAACTGTATTCTTGGTACAGCTGTATTCACGGTACACCTGCATTCTTGGTACTCCTGTATTCAAGGTACACCTGTATTCTTGGAACTCCAGTACTCAAGCTACACTTGTATTCACGGTACACCTGTATTATTATTAAATATAATCCTGATAATTGTCGGTCTATATCAACACAGTCAGTATGTGTGGACAACATGCCAGTTAAGGAATAAAACATCCCAGACAGCCTGTGGTCTTAGTTGGACCGAAGAGGGGCTCCTCTTTCTCTCTCTGACTGGAGATGTGAATAGGTGTGTCAACAATACTCACCTTGAAAGACTCCACAGCTTGTTGGATCTCCTTCAGCTCCTTCTCTCTCTCCTGGATTTTCTCCTGGACCTCCTGCTGACTGATCCTCATCAGCCTCTGTGGAGAATCACTCTCCAGTGAGTTATCATGATGTTGTTGTCCAGTAAGTAATGGAACAGAATAAAAAAGGGGCTTATATTTGTGGCCGATATGTATTAATGAATTTAAATGTAAAGATAACAGCTTTTCAACGCATTTGCGCCAACCGGCCCTGAAGTGTTGAGGAAGAATTCTTCCAATATCATGCTTCAGTGTCTTATGTGAATCGTGTCTGATTTTATAGTGAACCTACATGTGTCAAGAATGGTAGATTGGACTTTAAAATCATAAAATAACATTTAAAATGATAAGAGTTGATCTTTAAAACAGAACCTGTATATTCATGAATGTCCTGCTGAGCACCGATTTCAATAAAATGGTCTGATATTCAAACTGCATTACTTCACTGCCTACTTCATCTTTAATTCTTGTTGTGGTCTTACCTGTTTCTCAGTCCTCTCTGCTGTAGCTGACACTGTATCATGGCCTTTATGTTCATCCATGGTACAAAGATAACAGATACACTGCTGATCAGTGCGACAGAAAACCTCCAACAGTTTGTCATGATCAGAGCAGATCTTTTCCTCTAGTTGTGTGGTGGCTTTGATCAGCTTGTGCTTCTTAAAGACAGGAGATTCATAGTGAGGTTGAAGGTGAGTCTCACAGTAAGAAGCCAGACACACCAGACAGGACATGAGGGCTTTCTGCTTTCTGGTCCCAGTACAGAAATCACACACCACTTCTCCAGGTCCAGCAGAGCACAGAGCAGGAGAAGCAGTCTGGAGTTCTTTCTTCTTCAGTCTGTCCACCACCTCAGCCAACATGTTATTTTTGCTCAGAGTTGGTCTTGGAGTGAAGGTCTGTCTACACTGGGGACAGCTATAGACCCCTTTCAGATCATCCTGATCCCAGCAGCCCTCAATACAGCTCTTACAGTAACTGTGTCCACAGGGGATAGTGACTGGTTCCTTCAGTAGATCCAGACAGACAGAACAACAGAACTGGTCCTGGTCCAGTACAACTCCCAGCTCAGCCATTTGAACGGTTGTTGTTTACTCTCACATGTACAGAAAACAGACACTGAAATGTATTAGTTTCGTTTCCTTAGAATTGTGTTTGTGTAAGGGGGATTATACTTCCTAGTCCTGTCAGATGGGTGGGGTTAGAGGGAGAGGGAGGCAAAATATTAATAGGTTGAGAGAGGGAGTTTAGTTTGATTCTGTTGGGTATGATCTGTCATGTGACTAGCAAAAGAAGTGTAAGAGGAGCATCGCTCAAATCAGGCATATTGTCAGCCAAGTATTTATTGTTTAATTCATCTTTTCAATCAAACAGTATATTTGGAAAGCTGGACTCCATGGTCTTGACATGTGTTTAACAACCTAGATAACTGAGGCCAGTAAAGGTCAGAGTAACTCTTTTTAAGTGTTTAAATCCATCTCCACATATGTTGTGTGAGTCAACTATCATGGTTTTATTCACTACATTTGCTGTCTGATGATAACAGGGGAATCCCTGGCTAGAGAAGTATTCAATAAGAAAAAACCTTTCTTGTTAATCATGCAGATTGTTACTCACAATCAGTTTGTGTCCAAATCAGAGTGTTGTAACTAGAAAAATGTGTCATGAGGTTAGGTTTTACCAATAATTCAAAATACTGATCACCATTGTAATACAATGTATTCATGTAAAGAACAAATCAAACACGTCTTATCATTTGAAGAAGCGGAGAGGTTGAGAGGATCACAACGATGAGAGGATATTTATATTGAAAGCAGCAACATTCCTGTTTCCAGTTGAATTACTTTAAGGGGACACTGATATCCTTCATACTGGACAAATTCTAAGAAATATATTATAATAAAACATAGGGTCATAGAGTTTGGTATTTTTGTTAAATCATATCTTAAATATATACATTTCAAACAACATGTTCCTTCACTCAAATCATTATAGGTATTGTACTGTGAAGGAGCATAACCAAGAAAAAGACATAAGTTCGTGTAGCATTATTGTCCAAAAAATTGTGAAAGTAGTGGTTTGCATGGTCTGTCTGAATGAAGGAATTGTCCACAGGATTTTGTCAAAGCACAGATCAAGGGAAGGATACCAAAAATGCCTTCAGCATTGAAGATCAACAGAGCTCCATGGGGACAATCCAGAGGACAACCATCTCTGCAGCACCCCATCAATCAGGTCTATATGGTAGAACGACAAGGCGGAAGTTGTTGGAGTTTGCCAACAACCCTATGAACACAGTCAAGACAATTGAGGATGGGGCTTCGTCTTCATTGTCCTGGAGAGTGCCAGTTGGAATTGAAACCGATCAAACTAAAAAAATCTCGGGAGACACTAAGACATTGACTTTGCAACGTTGTTCCTTATTCTATTAGTAAGAGTTTAAGTACATCTACAGAGAAAAATGGTACGAAACTCCCCAAATACAGGTGTACCATAAAAACAGGTGTACCAAGAATACAGGTGAACCAAAAATACAGGTGTACATTAAGTACATGTTTACCAAGAATACAGTTGTAACGTGAGTACAGGTGTACCAATAGTACAGTTGTACCATGAGTACAGGTGTTCCAAGAATACAGGTGTACCATGGAAACTGGAGTACCAGGAATACAGGTGTACCATAAAAACAGGTTTACTAAGAATACAGTTGTACCATGAGTACAGGTGTACCAAAAATACATGTATACCAAGAATGCAGGTGCACCAAAAATACAGGTGTACATTAAGTACATGTTTACCAAGAATACAGTTGTAACGTGAGTACAGGTGTACCAATAGTACAGTTGTACCATGAGTACAGGTGTTCCAAGAATACAGGTGTACCATGGGAACTGGAGTACCAGGAATACAGTTATACCATAAGAACAGGTTTAACAAGAATACAGTTGTAACGTGAGTACAGGTGTACCAATAGTACAGTTGTACCATGAGTACAGGTGTTCCAAGAATACAGGTGTACCATGGGAACTGGAGTACCAGGAATACAGTTAAACCGTAAGAACAGGTTTACCAAGAATGGAGGTGTAACAATAATACCGGTGTACCATAAGTACAGGAGTACCAAGAAAACAGGTGTACCATAAGTACAGGAGTACCAAGAAAACAGGTGTACCATAAGTACAGGAGTACCAAGAAAACAGGTGTACCATGGACAAAGGTGTACCATGAATGCAGGTGTACCGTAAATACAGGTGTACCAAAAATACAAGTGAACCAAAATAACAGGTGTACCGTGAGTACAGGTTTACCAAGATTACAGAAGTACCAACAAAGCAGGTGTTGATTTGATCTGAAAAAGGATATATCTAGTGTTTGCTGATGAGACAGATGTTTCCTAACAGTCTTCCAGTGTGTCTCAGGTATCTAGACTTGAGTGTGGTTCAGGGTAGGACGGTGGAAAGCACACTTCTGGCAGAGAAGTTCTTGCAGGACAAGACCTGCCTGCGTTTCTATGACACCATGGAAAAACCTACTTAAAAAACATTTTGTGACCTGCAGACTTTCTGTGTTCTGTAACGCTGGCGTTATTTAAACTACTATGTAGTGTGTGTTATTTTCTTTGATAGTTATTATTATTTTGATACTATATGTAGTGAATGTCATTTATATACAAGATGTGGTGTGTGTCATTCATAATGACAATTGGAACAGGAATGTTGAACTTTCAAATTACCTGAATTACAGTCAAGTGTTCCATTTATGAACAAAGATCTAACAAAGCTAACAAGCTTTTTGTAAAGTATCAATTACGATCCTGTCCCATTCAGACAGAGAGAGTTGTTTATGTGTTTGGGTCTAGTCTGAGCTCCTGAGTTCAGACACATTGGTGTCATGTGAGATAAGTAAGATGTTGTTGCATTGAAAACAATAAATGTCTTGAAAAGCTGCTTCATGTTGCCTTTGCTTGGTCTTAACCTTCCTACAGTTACATTTTAACGTTTAAATGTCGAAGGCCTTCTTGGGATTTCAAAATCCGCCAGAAACTATCTTGACCATTTGACCTTTCAGGAGGTCATCCTTTATGGCAGAATGATGTCCTTTATATTGTGGATTCTCAGAACCCTTAACTAGAACCATGATGAATAGATAACATCTCCATGACTCCTTGACTAAATCTGTGAAAATATGTGAAGAGAATATTAAAACGAGTGTTGACATGTAGTTGTTTTTATTGAGAAACACATAATATACTACAACAAGTAGGCTGTTTATTTCACATTTGGACATCCCCAGAGGTTCAAAAAAGTTGTTTATTGTATGAGAATATAGCATAATAGAACATCTACATTTATAAAAAAAAAAATAAAAAATGATTTCAACAAAAATATTTAACTTTGGGTCCCTGTATCAGTGTGATGGAACACTTTATAAAATCCAATATCAGATTTGATTTTTATCCGAAATGAGCCACCTCTGAAAAGATTTTGTTTTTTTGATTAAATCTTGAAATAGTGTTTTCGTGGTCAAGATTTGGAAGGCTTCTACTATAAAGAAAGACCCTCATTCTAACAAACCCTAGACATACAAATACAATACAATAATACAATTTTGATTATTCTTGGAAATGTCATAATGTTTCCTTCACTCTCTGATTTTTATGGACAAAGATATTACCTATATTTCTTTGTGTGTGTGTGTGTAAAGTTGCTATTCTCTGTGTAGTCTTTTAGCAGCCTTCTATATGCTTTGGGGCTCACAGTCAGGACATGACACACAGAAAGGCCTCTAGCCATCTCTGTGGCACTGTGGGCTCCCCAGTCAGAGCAGCTGTGATCAGTTGTCTCTGATTGGGGAGCCTATTTAGTTAGGGTTTTTCCACACTCGGGTGTGGTTTATGGTTTGTTAGTAATGACAAAGTTCATGGTCCTGTTTTGTTTCAATGTTATTCCTGTGGATACGCTACATGTTCTTTGTAAGTTGTTTTAGTTCTGTTTGCTGCTCGTTACCGCACCTTTACTTTTATGTTTACAGTCCGTGTCATGTTTGTCCTGTTTTATGGGAATAAATTCACGTTTCATTTGAAAATGTCTGCGTTTGGACGTGACAAGTCACAAATGACCAGAGGTAATTTTCCAAACGCAGGCTTAAAATTTTTCTCTCTGCAGGAACGTAATACTATTAATAACCCTTAAAAACATAATATCAAGTTAGCAACACATCCTCAATGACCGGCAATTTGAATGATTTCTGTAATTTTACATCAATTTCTTCATTATTATGAACATAAAAAATCTGTGAAATATTACTGCCCAGTTTATGTAAAATTACACTTTAATCTGTAAAAATACAATGAATGGCTATTAAAAAAACATAATATTCCTGTAATCTTTAATTACGGTAAATACTATGTCATTTTAAGGGTGTACGTTCAAATTAATGAACATTTCTGTAAATACACAGGCATTACATCGTCTTTTGGAAAAACAGGAAACGTCTGTAAAAATAACAATTTTTTTTACCGTGTGCATTCAAAACTCAAAGGCAAATGTTGCGAAGATGAGTAACGTCAGAAAAACAAGTGGATCCTTGTTTTCGTTTAAATGTCAAAATCTTTTAATAGAACTTATCCTCAAACTTAATCAGGTGGAATTAGTTTTCAGCTTATGACAAACTGATGAAGATAAGAAGAGTTGTGGCCTATTTCTACGCATGACAAGGTAAGGGTCCCTATACATGTAAACGTATTGTTTGATCTGGAAAACCATATGTTTAGAGAAATTGAATATCTATTTGTTTAAAGTCAGCAGATTAAAGTTAGCAGATTCTTGTTTAAGCGTTGTGTTATATTAGACAAAGCTTCTCCAGCTAAAAAGCTTTGTAAAGAGAGACTATTTCTTGAATGAGAAACGCTAACATTTGACAGCTGAAATTGCTTCAGAAACTACGCTCTCTGGGCCTATGAAGCAATAAAAGAGCAGACCAGAAGTAGAGCTGTTAACATTCAAAGTATCGAGTGGCTGATGTGTCTTGGTATTGTCGTGGAAAATGCCGTTCCCAACTCAAAGATGCAATAACTTCAGAGGTTGTAAAATCAATTAGACTTTAATGAACATCATCATAAAGCTGTGAAGTTTCAGACCAACGTACAAATTTCAAACACACATTAATACCACCATTAACACCAAAATTCACTAAATACACACACCCATTAGATTGCTCATTTTCATATCAGGTGATTTTACATGAATGTTTCAAACGCAATTTTAATAGCTCCTCCTTATCCAGTCTAGTGTGTAGTAGGGAGCTGATTGAAAATGAAGGTTAGGCTCTATAGGTTATATTATGTGTTATTGTCTCCCCAACTTTTATTCCTTGTTTTTTAAGTTTGTTTTTCAATTAGTGGAACATGTTTGATGTTCTTACTTTGTTCTTTTAAATGTCACTTGTTTTATGTTGTGATATTTGGGTTTGTGAGCAGGTCGATTTATTGTGAAAAATAGAACGTAACACGGACATTGGCCATAGATTGACAGTAAGGTGAAGGCGCAAGACAATTTCCTTGACATCACCAGTTAAGTTGCCAAAGTCATTTTGACATTATATTTTCTTCCTTGCTATTCGTTTTATTCCACCAATATTTTAAAACTGCAATGTTGAGCGTGATATTATATCGTATAAAATCAAGCCAGACCAGCGTCTTTACACATTGTAGTTACTGCAATTGTTACATCCTGACCTCGAAAACAGGGCCACACTGAATCAAAACACTTTGACACAAGATAACTGTGTCAAAGTGTCCCTCCAAACTGGATTAAGGAGTCTGATCAGAGAAGGTACCAGGAAGCCAATTCCAAAAGGAGCTTCAGGAGCTTTTTATGGCAAAGATTGGCCAATAGGACCGCAATATCACATGTGCTCCACAAATCTGGGAGGGTGGCAAGAAAAAAACACTCATCAGAAAAGGCAACATAAGGTCTAATTTGGGCTTTGCAAAAAAAGAACATTGTTATTTTCAAGGTCAAGTGGCAAAAGTGATGTGTGGTCAGATGAGACCACTGAACTTAAACCATTGTGCCAAGTAGAATGGGCAAATATTGCACAGTCTAGGTGTGCAAAGTCAGTAGTGATGTATTCAAAGAGATTCTGGCAGTAATTCAAGCAAAAGGTGGGTACATGACATTAACAATCACTGACCCACAGCCACTCTGGTCAAGCTGGATGATGTTGAGGGTTCAGGGTTGATTAGTGAAATCATGGACTCGTGCTTCCGATGCATCGAGATGGAAATAAAAATGCAGACTTTGGTTAAAGTGTAAGTCCAGCCAGCGAACGTGATCCTGTGCGCAACAAAGTGGATATTCCCACAGGGAAGAGGAAAGAACGGCAATGTGCACATTACTTCAGAGACGCTATTGGTATGTGTATTATTTCCATTGATTGAGTGTTTGTTTATTTGTTTTCTTTGTTGGTATCTAAATCCCCTGCGATAGTAACGCTAAAGTCTGAAACTTTTAAGAATGATAGCAATGCACAGTTATAAGGGTCTTTGATGTTTACCGGTGGGTAATACAAAACAAATAAGTAACAAATGCTGTCGGTATTTGATGGATACTAATGGAAAATGTATTTCAGCATGACATTGTGTTGAATAATTTACACTGAAACTAGTCTCAGCAACATGCATGATATTCATAAAGGCCATTTTTCGCAAGATGCACGCTTACACAAATACACTCACTGACTCACCCTGCTTAACAGAAAAAACATATATAAGAGGAAACAAAAGGAGGCAGATGCGTCCTGCTGACCCTTGATATTAAGACCCCAGACAGACACGTACGCATTGATTATCATTCAAGAGCATAAGAACACCCTAGAAACAGAGCCAAATAAGGATACAGAACAAGAACTATTGAACCTGATTGGAACAATGCTTGCTACGCCTTGTCGCCTGTACTCTTTTTAAACTGTAGTGAGACTACCCCAGATCAGATCTTTTCTGCAGGTTGTGTGGAACTGATCTCCGGAAAATTATCTGCTGAATAAAGAATATTGCAAATGGACAGACTTGTGTCGACTTGATCTTTTCCAAAACGGACTTGGGGGAAACAGTGGGTTTCAACAATTGTTTAATTATGGCAGTAGCCTACTGTATGTTTATTTTCTTTTTCTTTTATGTTTTTCTTTTTAAAGGTTATCAACCTGAAAGACTCAACAATCAACAATCTTGTATGACTCGGCTAATGTTTTGGTCCTACCACCCCCTCTAGTGACCTGTGAGCTCTTCAACTCCCTCTCTATACAACGCCGCTCAGAGCTCCAGTCATTTCAGCACTCCAACCTCCTCCTTCATGTCATGCGTTTGGATCCCCAACCAACCCTCCATTTCACCCGGACCCCCTTACAGATTGAACTGGCCAACCATGGATCCAGCCGACATCACTCCCATCCACCATGCCCTAAATCTCCAGGGTGCTGCCATCCACAGGCATGAGGGGATCCTACAGACCTTTTCGGTCTCGCGACTGTAGAAACCTAATGTTTCCCCCGGGTTGCAAATCAGAGAATGTCCACGCTGTTAAGTCTTCCCAAATCATACACCTTTATTACGAATGCACCGGGAGATCTGTCTCGCCGGACATGAAGATCTAAAGTCTGTTCACATCGGACACCGTTTATGTAGCCACACACACACACACAGTCAATGCATAGAAGTTGCTGTGCGTGCTTCCTGAGTGTCCGTCTTGTTGTCGCAGCCCCCACCCCTGGGGTGATCCATCTGGTGACCTTTTCCAGGGTAGATGAGAATGGTGTTGTTGTGTCCGGCGCCAGGACGTCTACAGGACCCCTCTGGCCTGTCTCCCCTCCTCTCCTTATCAGTCCCATGTGTGGTGGTCAGCCTAAAAGTTAATCTATAGGTTTCCATGCACAAAATGTCCATTGTCTTATTCTCCTAACTTCCTGAACCCCCCCTTCTTATGGCATGTCCCAAGTAACTTATTAACCCTTCGCCTTACTACTTCTTATAACGAATTCCACACGACCGCACTTGTGACCTCGCTGAGGAGCGACCGACACCTTCAGCAGGAGAGGTTGGAACCCTCAGCAGCGGAAACCCCTGCCAGCGCTTCTCACTCGCCTCCTACGTCGGTGCCACCTTCCTTTCGGGAACCTCACATTGCTCCCCCCCGAGCATTCCACCGGGTGAGCTGGGTCGATTCTCGCCTCCGAGAGTCACGTCGGGAGAAACCTCCTTCTGCCCGTCTCCGCTCGTCATCCTCACCGGAGCCAGAGTTGGAGCTAATGCAACTAAGGCGTGCAAGCCTCTCCAAGGCCGAAAGAGCGCGTTGTGTGGCCAAAGGCTCGTGCCTGTATTGCGGCACACAAGGGCACACCATCCCCTCCTGTCTGTCTCTACAGGGAAACGCTTACACCTGCCCATAAGGAGTTATGGACAGGTCAGGCCAGCGTCTCCTCCTCCTTGGACACTGGTCTCGAGACAACGATCCATTGGTCCACTAACTCCATCGCCATACGAACTCTCATCGATTCCGAGGCAGACGGCAACTTTATCAATAAGAGTTTGGTCAACAAGCTTGGCCAGTCCTATCTCCCAGTCACCCCCCCGGTGACATTTAGAGGATTGAGTGGCCATAAGATTGCTTCAATCGACCTGCAAACAGCCCCTCTCCTCTTGGTTGTCGCTGGGAACCACCGGGAGAGATTGTCTTTTTTCCCATGTCCCCGCTTTTCCCAACATTCCCATGTCCCCACTTATTCTGGGCCGACCATGGTTGCAACTTCATAGTCCTCAGATTGATTGGAAGTCAGGCGCCATCAACTCCTGGAGAACTTGGTGTTTTCAGCGCTGCCTTGGCTCGGCGGACACCCCAAACCGACCTATCCGCGGTGCCAGAGGAATACCACAACCTCGCCGCAGTTTTCAGTAAACAGGATGCCCTATCACTTCCACCTCACCGCCCATAAGATCTGGCCATAGAGCTACTACTGGGGGCGGCACTGCAGAGTGGTCGTTTGTACAACCTGTCCAAACCGGAGACTGAGACCATGGAGAAATATATCGGCGAGTCCCTATCATCAGGGATTATCTGCCCTTCCTCTTCCCCGGTCGGAGCTGGTTTCTTTTTTGTTGGAAAGAAGAATGGCAGGTTGCACCCTTGTATTGATTATCGAGCTCTCAACGCCATCACTACGCGCAATAAGTATCCGTTGCCCCTTCTCAGTTCCACCTTCACACCCCTCCAGGGTGTGTCCGTATTCACCAAGTTGGATCTGCGCAACGTCTATCACCTGGTGTGTGTCAAAGAGGGCAATGAGTGGAAGAAGGCGTTCAACACTCCTCTGGGACACTTCGAGTATCTTGTGGTGCCGTTTAGCCTCTCCAATGCGCCCGCCGTTTTCCAGGCTTTGGTAAACAACGTCCTCAGGGACATGATCAACCGCTTTGTCGTGGTTTACCTTGATGACATTTAGATTTTTTTCACGCTCCCTTCAAGAACACACCCTACACGACAGAAAACAGCTCCAATGTTTCCTCGGCTTTGCTAATTTTTCCAGGCGTTTCATTTTAAATGACAGTCAGGTCGCCGCACCACTCCCCTCCCTTACCTCCGTCAATACCTGACTGACGTCTGACGTCCGGCTACTATCTCCAGTCCAATGGTCAGACCGATCGCACTAATCAGGAGTTGGTGGCTGCCTTGCGCACAGTCACGTCCGCCGACCAAACCTCCTGGAGCACCTACCAGCCTTGGGTGGAATACGCCCATAATTCCCTGGTGAATTCCTCCTCTGGCATGTCCCCTTTTTACGTCTGCCTCTGATACTCAGCGCCTTCGCCTGTACCCGGTTCAAGAGGTTGATGTCGCTGTTCCGTCTGTTGCTGCACATCTCTGCCGTTGTCGTGGTGTTTGGCGACGTGCCCGTGCTGCTACGCGCCTCTGCCGCTTCCAAGCGCTTGGCCGACCGGCGCCGCTCCCCTGCACCCTCCTACGCACCGGGCCAGCGAGTGTGGCTCCTGGCAAAGGACCTGCCCCTCACTGTTTATTTGCATAAGCTGGCTCCTCGCTATGTGGGTCCCGACACGGTGGACTCATGTTTCTGGTCCTACCACCACCTCTAGTGACCTGGGGCTGCATAACTCACCTTTGTCACTAAGCACCACAGTCATCAAGCACATGGCCAACTACACACACCTGTTTCTCATCAATGATCAGCACCCCTATATAAGTTCCCGTTCCTCAATCCCTGGTTGCCAGTTCAAATGTAGTACTACACGAGGTTACACCTACGTCTCTGAGTTTTTGGCTCCTGCGTTATTTCGCAGATCTTGTAGCTTTCCAGCCTTTGCCTTTTTTCACCCCGCTCGTTTCGCCCGAGCACCCTACCCGGATTAGTACCCAAGCTCTTCAACTCACTCCCTCTCCATTCAACGCAACTCATTACCCTCAAAGCTCCCATCATTTCAGCACTCCAACCTCCTCCCTCACGTCGTGCGTTTGGATCCCCAACCAACCCTCCGTTTCACCCGGACCCCCTTACACATGCAAAACAACTGCTGTGGACCGTGGAAAACTATAATAACATTTTGAGTGTCCAATGCGTCCTCTGTTGTTCTCTAAGCCTTTTTCAAGTTTGGGCAGACATTGTCATATTCTTTGGGCTTTTCTGCCTCAATGCCAGGCCCTAATGGAGTCTGTTTCTGACAATTTGGTCTGATACATGGACACTAGTTGCCTCCTAGAGGTAATCTTTTAAGGCTCTGGCAGTGCTCCTCTTGTTATTCAAGCCAACACTTTCAAATTGACCACAATATCACTTTGATATTTGTTTTTTTAAATAGATAAATTTTCAGAGTATCGACCAAATATTAAATAACTAACTTCCACACAAAAAGGACACAAGGGTATTTAGGAACATGCCTGATTATTTATGTGTGAAACTTACATTTCATATATAGATTGCATTTGGCATTTATTTATGACTCATAATAAATTGAAAAAGGGGTAGATCCCCTAAGGAGACCCTTTAGGAGTCTCTATTGAATCAGGCACAAGACCCAAACCATTGTTTCCCATTAAACAGGGTGTTCATAAGAGTTCGATTTGTCTGTTAAGACTTGTCTTATCTGTGGTAATGTACATGGTTGAAGCATACTTAATTTTGGATAAATCATACATTAAGTAAAGGCTAGACACACTTTACACTTAAAAGTAAAAAAGGAATTCATGGGTTTGGAAATCAACTAAAGTGAGAATAGTGACCTAAATGCATTCTCTATTGTGAGTAATAGAGCAGTTTTGATGTCGATAGAACCACAGGCGTGGTAAAAAAAGCATTACAGTTTTAATTTAGGGTTTGTCTGACTGCCACTATTTTAGAGATTATATTATGTTAAGTGATAAAGTGCTTGAACATTTTCAAACAATTTAGGAGGTAACTCGAGACATCATGTTTGTGTCCTATGAGATAGTTAGGTGTGGAATATTTTAGTAAAGATTAGATAGCACATATTGCCTGTGGGGTTAAACCCAGAGATAGAAAGGCTATGGTGATAAAATGTTAATTAGTACATTCCAGGAGTAGGACCATAAGTCAAGAGGTCAAGGCAAGGACACTGTGAATAGGGGGACCCGGTTTATTGGCTGTTGGCTTAACACCCTGATACGGACAGGGAACACAGGAGAGGAAGAGTAAACACAATTTAGCAGATATCTCCGGTCAGATCTCATGGCGCCAGCCCCCCCTTCAACTGTCTTCCTCGTCTGCCTCCGAGGTCAACAGATGGCCCCACGGTCAGAGATGGGGTCTGCAAGAAGGGACACACCCACCCAGGAAGCACACTCATAAAATTCTATGCAATGACTGAGGGGTGGGAGGGGCTGTATAAAACTGTGTCCAGGTGAAAGAGAGTCAGATCTGTTTCTGCTGTACGGCGGAGACTTATCTCCGGATAATTATCTGTAAAAAAGGTGTTTGCTTGGAAAGACTTTGACCGTGTGGACATTCTCTGATTCGGACTCTGGGGAAGTTGATTTGAATTCTACATAAGTCAAATTTTGGGTGAACAGCTGCAGACTGGGCTGGAGTTTTCTCCATTCCAATTTGGTCAAACGGCTTTTCCCTGAGAGGCCCAACCAATTCTATTGTTTGGTATGTGCCACACAAAACTACAGGAGTTTATAAATACATGATAGCCAATTACATAGACCCGTGGGAAGGTGCTAAAATGAAATCATAATTAAGAGCTGTTTAGCTTTAAAATACATTTGTCAATGAGTTATATGGTTTATAATTCCTTCACCCAAGTGGACATTGGACATTTATATGTCAGATTGAGTTTGGTTTTAAAATGTTTACTTAGATTTTTGATGAATGTACTATGTATCATCTTCTTGAATGGATTCTAGATCCATCCTAGATACCAGTTTTCTATTTTTCATGTCCTTTATGAAATTTCAGGAAGGGGCCTCCTGTGGTCGTACTCACTGTGAATCTGTTTTCACTTTTCCATTGATTCATGGTGTGAAACAGGGGGGAATGTATGATATGATAATTCATTATGTAAAATAAATTTTAGCTAAATTTGTCTCCATACAGTTTGCACCTATAATGTGCCTAATGGAGAACAACATTACCAAATGCTGAACTATTGGTCTTTTCTGTAGCCAGCCAACTGTAATGTATAGTTTTAATAGTTGTACATTCAGAATATGACACATGTTGGTAATAGTGGATGTATACAGGTGATTGGCTATTAAACGTTTTGGTCTACATAGTCATACACTACTCTCAGTTAGTAACCACCAAATAGTCCTGAATCCAATCATCTCTCCATCGTTGGTGTCTGGTCTTCTGACTCTGGGACCCTCCTTTAGGGTGACACATGCACCCATGTTGTTTGTTCCTCCATATTTACAGCGGAGTGAGTTGTCAGCAGGACCAGGTGAGGCTCAGCCCACTTTGGTTGTTTTCACGTCTTTCTCCTCAGGTCCTTGACCACCACCCAATCAACTGGCTTCAGGTCGTCATCCATCACTTGCTTCTCTATCCTGCCACACCATCCATCACTCATCTCCATCCTGCCACACCATCCACCACTCTCCTCTCCATCCTGCCACACCATCCACCACTCTCCTCTCCATCCTGCCACACCATCCACCACTCTCCTCTCCATCCTGCCACACCATCCACCACTCTCCATCCTACCACACCATCCACCACTCTCCTCTCCATCCTGCCTGCCACACTATCCACCACTCTCCTCTCCATCCACCACTCTCCTCTCCATCCACCACTCTCCTCTCCATCCTGCCACACCATCCACCACTCTCCTCTCCATCCTGCCTGCCACACCATCCACCACTCTAGAGAAGGGCCTCTAGCCTTCTCTATGTGTCTGGTGCTCACAGCCAGGACTTCACTCTGATTCCTGTTCGTTTTCCCCAATCAGAGACAGCTGTTCGCTGTTGTCTTTGATTGGGGAACCTATTTCAGTTTCCATCAGTTTTCAGTGTTGGTTGGATCAGTATCATGTGTTGCTGTTATTTGATACCGTTGTTTGTTTCAGTCAAACTGTTTATACTGGAGCCTTTGGAGTTTTAATTAGCCCTTTTGTTTGTTATTTGTTTTTGCCTATAAGCATTCTCTGTTGATCCGCAATAAAGGTGATGTTTTTCGGGTTACCTCTGCGTTTGTGTTCTACCTCCTGGAGTACCCCTGACACACACCATCCAACACTGTTCTCTCCTCATCTCCAGTAGATCGGTAAAAACAATAATATATATTTCTGTATGTATATATATATATATATATATATATATATATATATATTTATATATTGTATATAAATATATATATAGAGAGAGATTTAGGTAATCCGGTAAATATATTCGAGGGTATTATAGCTAGTTAAAACCCTCCCCTCTAGATTATCCGTTGGTCTATAAATGATCATTTCAATATATGTGTCTGTAAAACCGGGCAATTTCAGACAGAAATCCCTCCCTCCCTGGACCCTTGAGGTAATTTATGTTTCAAAACATTTCCCTGTAAAATGGTAAACCCCTGGGGTGACAGCAGCCCCAAGAGGTTCATTGTTTTTACAACCTGGACCATTGACAAACAACCTCCCTCCATCACTCCCTTGACCCTCGAGACAACATATTTTTAAAACATATGCAACTCCAGAGTTTACTTGTTTTTTTCAATCTGGACTATTGACAAAACCCTACATTGAGGTAGCGTAGACATGTATAAAGCTTCACTTTAGAGGGCTTGTAATCAAACACAAAGCCTACCTCTTTGGACATGTCATACTGGTCCATCACTGGTGGATCACTAAGTACCAACACCATAATTACTTGTTGGGCTTCACTAATGAAACAGACCCTCTTTGTATTGTGTCTGACATCTTCACACCCCTCCCCTGAGTAGCCTGGGAGCATCTTCGAGAAACCCAACCCCCCTTTTTTTACTCTGTCTAACACAGGGGTATTTAATTCAAATGTATAGAGGTCCAGTTAGACCAAATTACCTCAGCAAATGCCCGGAACATCATTTGAACATCATATTTGCGTTATGTTTCAGGGCCATCAGTCGTTTGTTTGTGGAAGCAGACAGGACATACTATGTGACATTCTCCAGTGTCTCTTTAGGTTCAGACGTGTGGATTGATGTGATGTTTCTCTGGGTACCAGATCATGTGTGGGTGGAAGGTAATGAGGAGGTGATGGGCTTGTTAAACAGGCTTGATTACATACATCTACCAGGGAAGGAATAGATCAGAGCAGAAGTGACAAGGAAGTGGTAGATGTGGAACCAGGAGAGAAAAGGAAAACATCTGTATAAGAACTAGGGAAAAGTGGAGGCAGAGAGGTCATCAGGGAAAGGTGGGGGCAGAGAGGTCATCAGGGAAAGGTGGAGGCAGAGGTCATCAAGGAAAGGTGGGGGCAGAGAGGTCATCAGGGAAAGGTGGGAGCAGAGAGGTCATCAGGGAAAGGTGGGGGCAGGGAGGTCATCAGGGAAAGGTGGGGGAGAGAGGTCATCAGGGAAAGGTGGAGGCAGAGAGGTCATCAGGGAAAGGTGGGGGCAGAGACGTCATCAGGGAAAAGTGGAGGCAGAGAGGTCATCAGGGAAAGGTGGAGGCAGAGTCTGGGAAAGGTGGGGGCGAAGAGGCCGTCTCGGTTGCCATGGTGATGTGTCCAGGATTGTGACGCTGTGAGAGGTGATGGTCCAGTATCATCAGGATAACACCACCATGTTCTACTTGGATACAGGAATCAATGGTGAACAACACTGAGTTGTAGTGACCCACTAGATATATTTTAATCATCAACCTACAGGTGTCAGTGGAAGGAACAGAGGCTGACAAACTGACTGTGTTTCTCCACATCCAGTGAAGGTTTTGTTCTGCTACCAAAGTCCTGAACAATGACACGCCTTCGGTTAACAAACAGTGGATTCTTCTGTACAGGGGTCACAGCCTGAAGCCCAAGCATTACAAGGTATGTTTCTAAACCCTCTAACCAGTCAGTGACCCCATGGGATCAGAGGCTCACCTGGTAATGTGAAGAAACCAAGGGAGGAGTGAGTAAATCCTGGCCATCAATGTTGTGTTGGAGTGAAAACAGTGTCTGCTGATTCTAGTCAGCCATGTTGTCCTTTATCAGATTCCAGTGATGTTAAATACAAAAGAATTGTGTTTAATCATTTAATACTATCAACAATAATTTGATCTGTCTCAATCAATAAATCCCCAATGACAATATTAAACAATAGTACAATACAACATGTAGCCAAGTGCGGAATGTCTGTACTGTTTGAATAGGGCCACTAGGACACCCTAAGTAGACAATAAAATAGAAGCATGCCAGGTATTATTGGATAGCCACTAGAGGACACTAAGTAGAAAATATATCTATTTGTTTCGTTTGTTCAAACGCACCACCTCGTGGACAGGTTGATGTATTACCTGCCACTGAGAAATATTACACCGAAACACAAAGCCACATGAGTAAATATATTAATGCTGCAAATGCTGAATCATTTGGAAAATACCATAACATAACAAATGTGATGTATTGCTAATCTTATGCAGTCTGGTTTGAATCTAAGCCCTAATGTTTTAATATTCTATGTTTGGATATTTTCTTAAATGTTTCAGTCTTCTACATTGATCAGGAATACTTCACATAATGTGTTGTTTGTGATTCAGAACCAGCAAGGGTGAAACAGACTCAGCAAAAACAGGGACATTTATTTCAAATGAATTGAATAATTTCTTAAATCTATAAAGATCAAATCAGTCAGAAAGTCATATTGTAAATAAAAACAATATGATTATCAACATGTTCTTTATCTATGAGTCCCCAACTACAGTTTACAACTCAGCAGTATCACTACATACATACATACTACAGTGTTTCATCTGTTACTGTCTGACCACCAACTATAGTTTACACAGTTCAGCAGTGCCATTAACCTTATAGAAACCAATCCCAGGATAGAGGGCTTGAGTGAATGTGGTCTGGACTCTGTGGAGGAGGGTCATTGTGTCAGAGACGCTGTAGAAGGACAGCGTACCAGACTTGTAATCCAGGTAGACTCCTATTCTGGAGGACAGAGGGCCTGATTCTATAGTAACAACATTATTGTGTCTGAAATAATACCTATGACAATCATAATAACGACCATCATAACACTGTAAACTCCAAGACTTGTTATTGGATCCAAATGCATCACCTGTCCTGCTGATGTCTTTATAAGAGATTGATGTACCAACATTCCCTCTCCACTCCACCTCCCAGTAACAGCGTCCAGACAGACCCACTCTACACAGAACCATCCTGCTGTATGTAAATCTGTCTGGATGGTCAGGATATGATTGGTCTTGGAGTGGAACAGTCACCTTTCTGTTCCCTTCAGACAGGTAGAGACATTTATGTACTGTGTTTGGGTCCAGTGTGAGCTGACAGGAATCTGGGAGAAGAACAGAGTCCAATGAGGGGAGTTAGAAACATGAGTTAAGTCAGATACTGTTTCTATTCTGTCTTTTATTAGAGAAGAGATAAATTCAGAGCAGGTGTCTAATAGTTCCCAGCATTTGATTATATCTACTACATCAAATGTATTTATAAAGGGTTGTAAATATTGTTTTATCAATATAGAGACTCACATTGTAAAACCTGTTCTCTGGTCTTGGGCTCTGGAGGCAGTACAACATCCTCTATATTCACTACAGAAATACAAACACATTCACAGAGAGGGAATGTTATAATGTACAGCGGGTTAAATAAGTATCGAACACGTCACCATTTGTCTCACTAAATATAGTTCCAAAGTGCTATTGCCATAAAATCTTCACCAGATGTTGGTAACAACCCAAGTAAATCATCATTCAAAGAAATCAAAACAATTAAGTTCCTAACTGAAGGTGTGTAATAATGTGAAATGAAACAGGGAAAAAGTATTGAACACATGAAGGGAGGTGTAAAAAGGCATGGAAAGCCAAGACAACAGCTGAAATCTATCAGTAATTAAAAAGGAATCCAGCCCCTTGTCAGTGCAAATTAATATCAGCTGGTTCAGTACCAACAGATGGCCTACAAAAAGGTCTCACTGCCAAGGTGTCACACATCTCATGATGGGTAAAAGCAAAGAGATTTCTCAAGATCTTCGCAACCTAATTGTTGCAAAACATAGAGATGGCATTGGTTTCAGGCACATTTCTGTGTTGGGGCCATATTACGGAAGTGGAAAGACAATAATTTCACCATAAATTTGCCTCAACCAGGTGCTCCTCGCAGGGTTTTTGACAGAGGAGGGAATATAATAATCAAAAGAGTTCAGAGACCTAAGGAGAGCTTCAAAAAGACCTGAAATTAGCAGGCACTGTTGTCTCAAAGAAAACAGTAAGTAATGCACTCCAACGCCATGGCCTCTATGTACGCACACCTTGCAAGACTCCATTGCTAAAAAAAAGCCAGTTGAAGATCCTTTAAAGTTTGCTGCACAACATTTGGAAAAGCCCGTGAAATGCCTGGAGTATACAATGTGGCCAGATTAGAGCAAAATTTAAGGTTTGGAAGCCATAATACACACCATGTTTGGAGGACAAATGGCACAGCACATCACCCTAAAAACACCATACCAACTATAAACTTTGGAAGTGGAAACATCATGGTGTGAGGCTCCTTTTAAGCAAATGGTACTGACATACTTCACAATTAAAGGAAGGAAGAAAGGGCAAATTTACCAAGACATTCTTGAAACAAATCTGCTGCCATCTACTAAGAAGATTAAAATAACACAAGGGTGGCAATTTCAGCAAGACAATGATCCCAAACACACAGCCAAGGAAACTCTCAAATGGTTTCAAAGAAAGAAAAACTGCTAGAATGGCCCAGCCAATCACCTGACTTCAACCACTGAAAATCTATAGAAAGCACTGGCCCACAGAACCTTCAAGATTTGAAGACCGTTTGTGTGGAAGAATGGGGTTACCAACATCTGGTGAACATTTCATATCAATAGCTCCTTTGGAAATATATATAGTGAGAAACATTGTGACTAGTTCAATACTTATTTCACCCGCTGTATATGACTAGTAAGGAACGTTCAGTGGTCTAAAGCAGGGGCCTATATAATAACTCTCAGATTAGAGGGTTGCAACGAAAAAGCAATGTGGAATTGTTTTCAAGGACCAGAGATAAGTTTGAGGGGTCTAAATTGTAATGTTCTGTTTATTAACACACCTGTAGTGGAGATCTTAGTCCATTCTCCTTTAAGAAAGTCTTCTAGTTTCTCTTTCAGATCAGAGACAGCCTTACTCACATCTCCAAAGTACTGAAGAGGACGGAAAGTGATGCTGGGTAAGTCTGAAGATACACTGGTACTGGAGAAAGACTGATAACTCTGGGGGGGGAGACATGTGGGAGGAAGGGAGAGACGTGGGAGGAAGGGAGAGAGAGTAGAGGGCAGAGAGATAATGTATAATTTATTCACATTGTTAACCTGTAAATTGACAGTTTTTTTACACAGTATAATTAGGTTAAAGTAAGACTCATGTAGATTAACACAGACAGAACACAGTCAACAGAACACATCAGTATGACAGTTTCATATTTACTTAATGTTCATATCACATGCAAGTCAGTTTAGTTACCTGCAGGAAATGGATGTGATCTTCTGTGTGTATGATCTGCTCCAGCTCAGTGTTTCTCTTCCTCAGCTCAGTGATCTCCTGCTTCAGTTTTTCCAGGCGTCCTTCAACTTGACTCACTTGAGTCTTCTCTTGGGCTCTGATCAACTCCTTCACCTCAGAGCATCTTCTCTTTATGGAGTGGATCCGTTCAGTAAAGATCTTCTCACTGTCCTCCACTGCTGTCTGTGCAGAGAGCTGAGAGAGACAGACAGAGAGAGATAATATACCTTCATCACTCAAATCTCCATCTCCCCCCCCCCCCACACACATACACTACCATAGTTCACTGTAGACAAGCACATTACTGTACAACACAATCTAAGCGCACATATCACACTAAACAAACGAACAAAATGTTTTATCAAACATTTACACAACCACCATGCACACAAACATATACATCCACACACCATCATACAAACATATACATCCACACACCATCATACAAACATATACAGTGGAGAGAACAAGTATTTGATACACTGCCGATTTTGCAGGTTTCCCTACTTACAAAGCATGTAGAGGTCTGTAATGTTAATCATAAGTACACTTCTACTGTGAGAGACGAATCTAAAACAAAAATCCAGAAAATCACATTGTATGATTTTTAAGTAATTCATTTGCATTTTATTGCATGACATAAGTATTTGATACATCAGAAAAGCAGAACCTAATATTTGGTAGAGAAACTTTTGTTTGCAATTACAGAGATCATACGTTTCCTGTAGTTCTTGACCAGGTTCGCACATACTACAGCAGGGATTTTGGCCCAGTCCTCCATACAGACCTTCTCCAGATGCTTCAGGTTTTGGGTCTGTCGCTGGGTAATCCAGACTTTCAGCTCCCTCCAAAGATTTTCTATTGGGTTCAGGTCTGGAGACTGGCTAGGCCACTGAGATGCTTTTTACGGAGCCACACCTTAGTTGCCCTGGCTGTGTGTTTCAGGTCATTTTCATGCTGGAAGACCCAGCCATGACCCATCCTCAATGCTCTGTCTGAAGAAAGGAGATGGTTGGCCAAGATCTCATGAAACATGGCCCCATCCATCCTCCCCTCAATGTGGTGCAGTCGTCCTGTCCCGTTTGCATAAAAGCATCCCCAAAGAATGAGGTTTCCAAATCCATGCTTCACGGTTGGGATGGTGTTCTTGGGGTTGTATTCATCCTTTTTTTTCCTCCAAACACGGCAAGTGGAGTTTAGACCAAAATGCTCTATTTTTGTCTCATCAGACCACATGTCCTTCTCCCATTCCTCCTCTGGATCATCCAGATGGTCATTGGCAAACTTCAGACGGGCCTGGACATGCGCTGGCTTGAGCAGGGGGACCTTTCGTGCGCTGCAGGATTTTAATCCATGACGGCGTAGTGTGTTACTAATGGTTTTCTTTGAGACTGTGGTCCCAGCTCTCTTCAGGTCATTGACCAGGTCCTGCCGAGTAGTTCTGGGCTGATCCCTCACCTTCCTCATGATCATTGACGCCCCACGAGGTGAGATCTTGCATGGAGCCCCAGACCGAGGGTGATTGACCGTCATCTTGAACTTCTTCCATTTTCTAATAATTGTGCAACAGTTGTTGCCTTCTCACCAAGCTGCTTCCCTTTTGTCCTGTAGCCCATCCCAGCCTTGTGCAGGTCTACAATTTTATCCCTGATGTCCTTACACAGCTCTCTGGTCTTGTCGTGATGCCCTAAATAACCAAATATAAATGCCTCATCTGTTTAATTATGTTTTCAAAGCCATTTAGCTACATTACTGTCATAAAGAAACATTAAAGACCCAAAGCATAACCTGAATAAATTGTTTTAAAGACATTGTTATGGCTTCTTTCCTATGATTTAACATCAGCCATATAGACGTTACTTTTGGTCCTTTTTATCCATAACTTTTGCTCACGGTTGTGTTGATTGTAGGTTATATTACGCCCTGATGGGTTTCACCTGTTCCCTTGTCTTCGCCCCCCCCCCCCACCAGGTGTTGTCTAGTTCCAATTACCCTCAGTGTATTTAGTCCCTGTGTCCCCAGCTGGCAGTGCCAGATCGTCTTGTCCAGTACAGCGCATCCAGCGTTTCATAGTCCTTGTTTCCTAGCCCCAGCCCAGTACCTTGCTTGTCTCTTGAGTTCCCGTTACCGACCTTCGCCTGCCCGCCGACCACGTCTCTGCCCATTGTCTGATACACACCCACCAGCCCCGTTGCCGACCCACGCCTGTTTTGACCACGAACATTCTGTGTGCACACACAACGCACTTACCTGGATCCTGTCTGCCTTTGGGTCCTACCGTCATAATCCTGATAGTACGATCTGGCCATGACGGACCCAGCGGATTTGGATTGTCTCCAACAGGCAGTAGCCCACCAAGGAGCTGCCGTGGGAGCTCCGAGGAGCTGCCGAGGAAATCCTGCATTCCATGGTTGAGGAACTACGTGACCAGCGGGAGACGCAGAGGCTGGCTACCGAGTCCATCGCTCGTCATTTGGAGAGGCTAACCCAGTCTCCACCGGTCCAGGATGCCCTCCAACGGCCGTCCCTGCCGTCTGCCTCCGGTGGTCCTTCGCCTCCGACAGTCACCACTCAGGAACCACATCTGCCTCCGCCGGAGCGGTTTTCCGGTGACTCCCGGACCTGTCGTTCGTTCTTACTCCAATGTTCGCTGGTTTTCGACCTGCAACCATCGTCGTTCCCTACAGAACGGGCGAAGGTAGCATACCTGATTACCCTGTTGTCTGGACGTGCCCTGGAATGGGCAACAGCGGTGAAGGAACAACAATCCCCTGTCTGTAACAGTCTAGCTACCTTCTCAGCCGAGCTTAGGAAGATTTTCGACGCTCCACAGCTCGGAAGAGACGCAGCACGTCACCTGTTGCAATTACGCCAGGGAGCTAGCAGCGTAGCCAACTATGTCCGACTCTATTAAAGACGAGCTTGCTGCTCGGGATATGCCTACGGATCTGGATGCCCTTGTCGCCCTGGCCACACGAATCAGCAGTAGACTCCGCGCTCGAGAGCGAACTGGCCGACGCCCCGCCCAGTCTCCGACGTCACACGACCAAAGTAGAGAGAGGTCGCTTCGGGAGTTCCCGCTGTCATTCGAGCCAGCACGGAACTCGTAGAGGGTTTTCCGACCGCTCCGCCCCTGAACCCATGCATTTGGGAAGGGCACGGTTGACGCCAGCGGAGAGGCAGAGACGACTCACTAGCCGATGTTGTCTCTACTGCGGGGGAAACAACCATTTCGTTGCCAACTGTCTGGTAAAAGAACAGGCTCATCCGTGATGACGGGATTACGGGTGAGCCACACTAAGATTCCCTGGATACCCACAGTCCGTTTCCCGTTTCATGCCACCATTCAGTGGGGTGCTCAGTCGATGAAGGTCAGTGCGCTCATTGACTCCGGGGCTGACGAGTGCTTCATGGACTCCACCCTTCTCGACCAACTTGGGGTCCCCACACAACCCCTCCAGACACCGATTGAGGCTACAGCTTTGGATGGTCGGTCAGTCGGCCGTATCACCTGTATTTCCGTTCCTGTTGCCCTAGTCCTATCGGGCAATCATCGTGAGTCCCTCTAATTTTTGCCTCTGTGTTCCCCACACGTTCCGGTGGTGTTGGGCCTGTCCTGGCTCTCTAAACACAACCCCCGTATTGACTGGTCCACCGGTTCTATTGAGAGGTGGAGCTCTTTTTGCCTGGGCAGTTGTCTGACGTCTGCCGCACACGCTGGTCCTGACCAGCCAGCGGTGCTGCCTGCCGATGTCGACATTTCCTCTGTTCCTGCTCCGTATTGGGACTTGAGGGAGGTGTTCAACAAGAGCCGTGCTGCCTCCTTGCCTCCCCATCGTCCCTAAGATTGCGCCATTGAGCTCCGTCCCGGCACAGCGGCCCCCCGTGGACGTCTGTACTCCTTGTCGGGTCCAGAGACCAAAGCCATGGAGGAGTATGTGGAATCGTCCCTCAGGGATGGAATCATTCGCCCTTCCTCATCCCCTGCTGGCGCCATATTTTTCTTTGTGGCGAAAAAGGATAAGTCATTGCGTCCCTGCATTGACCACAGGGGCCTGAATGACATCACGGTGAAGAACCGCTACCCTCTTCCTCTCCTGTCCTCCGCGTTTGAGTTACTCCAGGGAGCCGTGGTCTTCACTAAGTTGGACCTTCGCAATGCCTACCATCTGGTTCGGATACGGAGGGGGACGAATGGAAGACGGCCTTCAACACCGCCAGCGGTCACTATGAGTACCTGGTGATGCCTTTCGGGTTGACCAATGCGCCTGCCGTCTTTCAGGGGTTGGTCAATGACGTTCTCCGGGACATGCTGAACCGGTTTGTGTTCGTCTACCTGGATGACATCCTCATCTTTTCTCGCAACGCCCAAGAACACACAGCACACGTGCGGCAGGTCCTACAGCGGCTGATCGATAACCGGCTGTACGTGAAGGCGTCAAGTGTGCGTTTCACTGCTCCACCGTCCCGTTCTTGGGGTTCGTGGTGGCTGCCGGCAGCATCCAGATGGATCCGGGCAAAGTCAGCGCGGTCTTGGAGTGGCCGCAGCCCACATCGCGTCTGGAGCTCCAGCGCTTCCTTTGGTTTGCCAACTTTTATAGAAAGTTCATCCGGAATTACAGCTTGTTGGCGGCCCCTCTCTCTGCCCTTACCTCTACTAAGGTGCCTTACGTGTGGTCATCGTCGGCGTCCCAGGCCTTCGCCGACCTGTAGACGCGGTTTACCACTGCCCCTATCCTGGTCCATCCTGACCCGGGCCGTCAGTTTTTGGTGGAGGTGGACGCCTCTGACAGCGGGGTGGGCGCGGTGCTGTCGCAGCGGTCGGAGAAGGACCAGAAGCTGCACCCCTGTGCCTTCCTCTCCCGTCGGCTCAGTCCTGCCGAACGCAACTACGATGTCGGCAACAGGGAGTTGTTGGCGGTCAAGACCGGGCTCGTAGAATGGCGGCACTGGTTGGAGGGGTCGGAGGTCCCGTTCCTGGTGTGGACTGACCACAAGAACTTGGAGTACCTGCGTTCGGCAAAGCGCCTCAATGCCCGGCAGGCTAGATGGGCCTTGCTCTTTACGCGCTTTGATTTCACACTGTCCTACCGCCCTGGCTCCCGGAACACCAAGCCCGATGCCCTCTCCCGGGTGTTCGGGTCGGCTGCTGTTCCCTGTGACCCTGAGCCCATTCTCCCTGCCGCTTGTTTTTCCACGTCCCTGGTGTGGGGGGTCGTGGAAGCGGTTCGTCGGGCTCAACGGACGCACCCTGACCCTGGGGGAGGCCCGCAGGGTTGTCTGTACGTGCCTGACCCAGCAAGGTCCCAGGTCCTGGAGTGGGGTCATTCTTCCCGGCTGGTATGCCATCCTGGTGCTTGTCGGACCTTGGCCTTCATCCGTCGACGGTTCTGGTGGCCTTCCATGGGCGTGGACATCCCGACATACGTCTCGGCATGTGCGGTCTGTGCGCGCAGCAAGACTTCCCGCCAAGCACCGTCGGGTCTCCTGCAGCGGTTACCTGTTCCCCGGCGGCCTTGGTCGCACATCTCACTGGACTTTGTTACGGGGCTTCCGCCATCCGACGGTCACACCGTCATCCTGACCGTCGTCGATCCGTTTTCCAAGGCAGCCCATTTCATTCCTCTGCCTAAGCTGCCCTCGGCCAAAGAGACTGCCCGGCTGATGGTTTAGCATGTCTTCCGGCTCCACGGCCTCCCGACGGACGTGGTCTTGGATCGGGGTCCCCAGTTTGCAGCGCTGTTTTGAAAGGCATTCTGCACCCTCATTGGATCGACCGTGAGCCTGTCTTCCGGGTTCCATCCCCAGTCCAACGGCCAGTCAGAGCGGGCCAACCAGGACATGGAGACAGTCCTGCGTTGCCTGGTCTCGGACAACCCGACCACCTGGAGCCAACACCTGGTTTGGGTGGAATACGCCTCGACCGGTCGACCGGTCTCTCCCCCTTCGAGTGTTCCCTCGGCTACCAGCTTCCGTTGTTTCCGGAGCAGGAGCAGGAGGAGGAGGTTGGCGTCCCCTCTGCCCTGGTGTTTGTTCGACGCTGCCGCCGGGCGTGGAGACGAGCTAGGGCGGCTCTCCTGCGGGCCAACGCCCGGTCACAGAGACAGGCTGACCGCCGGCGGACCCCGGACCCCCGCTACCGTGTTGGTCAGAGGGTTTGGCTGTCCACTCGGGACCTACCCCTCCGGATTGAGAGCAATAAGCTGGCCCCCCGTTTCATTGGTCCCTTCCGGATCACCCAGGTTTTCAGTCGCTCTGTGGTCCAGTTGTTGTTGCCCCGCACCCTCAGAATCCATCCCTCCTTTCATGTTTCCCGTATTAAGCCTGTGTCTCATTGTATCTCCTGTTCCTAGACCCGTTCCTCCCCCCCGGCTCATCGATGGCCATCCTGCGTTCACCGTGCGGCGTCTCCTGAGGGTCCGTCCCCGGGGCAGGGGTTTCCAGTATCTGGTTGACTGGGAGGGCTATGGGCATCTTTCCTATTATTCAACATCAGCCAAGTGGATGTAACTTATTCAGACATTTTACACTTTACCAATGGTCCTTTTATCCATAAACGTTACTCATGGTTGTCTTGATTGTAGGTTCAGTTGAATATCTCATTGTGAGTTTGGTTAGCAACTAATTGGGTGTGATACATAACTAACTGTGCCTAACATTTACTCTCTATATCAAAAGATATTGAACCAGATAAAAGTCTATATTTTTAGACTATAAAGCGGGTAAAGTCTCATAAACAACAAAAGGAAACATTAAGAGAAGTGTCTCAAATCAAATTTTAATTCATTCTGATAATGATGTAGGTCTATATAAACACAGTCAGTATGTGTGGACAACATGAGATATGCCAGTTAAGGAATAAAACATCCCAGACAGCCTGTGGTCTCAGTTGGACTGAAGAGGGCCTCCTCTTCTTCACTCTGACGGGAGATGTGAAAAGGTGTGTCTCCCCTGGTCAACAACACTCACCTTGAGAGACTCCACAGCTTGTAAGATCTCTTTAATCTACTTCTCTCTCTCCTGGACATTCTGTTGGACCTTCTTCTGACTGATCTCCAGCTGCCTCTGTGGAGAATCACTCTTCCATGAGCTAAAAACATTTATATGTCCAGTTAGAGGTTCAACAGTAATGTCACATTGAGCTCATAAATGCTGGACATTAAAGTGTTGATGAAAACTTTTCTCAATATCAGGTCGTATTCTGCTATGCGAATTGTGATTGATTTTATAGTAGCCCTGCATGTATCAAGGATGATAGGAAGAATAGATCTATAGAAAATACTTATATATACACCTGTAGTTTCATGTATGTTCTGCTGTGGAATTATTTCATTTGAATTGTCTGATATTCAAACAGAATTAGTTCCTCATCCTACTTTCTCTTTTATTATTAGATTAAAAGACAGTCAGAATTTTTTTTTTGAGGTCTTACCTGTTTTTCAGTTTTCCCTGCTGTAGCTGACACTGTATCATGGCCTTTATGTTCATCCATCACACATCGATAACAGATACACTGCTGATCAGTACGACAGAAAACCTCCAGCAGTTTGTCATGATGAGAGCAAATCATCTCCTGTAGTGTGGTGGCATTATTTAGCTTGTGCTTCTTAAAGACAGGAGATTCATAGTGGGGTTGGAGGTGAGTCTTACAGTAAGAAGCCAGACACACCAGACAGGACATGAGAGCTTTCCGCTTTCTGGTCCCAGTACAGGAATCACACACCACATCTCCAGGTCCAGCAAAGCACAGAGTAGGAGAAGCAGTCTGGAGTTCTTTCTTCTTCAGGTTGTCCACCACCTCAGCCAACGTGTGATTTTTCCTCAGAGTTGGTCTTGGATTGAAGGTCTGTCTACACTGGGGACAGCTATATACCCCTTTCAGATCATCCTGATCCCAGCAGCCCTCAATACAGCTCCTACAGTAACTGTGTCCACAGGGGATGGTGACTGGTTCCTTCAGTAGATTCAGTAGACAGACAAAACAACAGAACATGTCCTGGTCCAGTAAAATACCTTGCTGAGCTATTTGGAAGGATGTCGTTCACTCGCACACAGAGATTTTGATCAGTTTCGTTTTCTGTGTGTTTGTGTGAGAGGAAGGATACTTCCTGGTTCTGTCAGAAGGGTGGGGTTAGATGGTGAGGGAGGGAAATACCTCATAGCTTGAGGGGGAGTTTATTTAGGCTTACCCGGGTACAACCTGTCATTTGACCAGACAAACCCATGAGGGAGGAAACCCTTGTCAAATGTTACAGACATAAGACATATTGTTAGCAAAAATGCATCATTAAAGAATCACACATATTAAAACTAGTTTACAGAGGAAAAGAGATCCAGCAGCAATAGAGTACTCCAAATCCTATCTGAACTTAAATCAGTTTGCTTTGATATTGCTTTATTATTGGCCCTTACAACCCTCATTATAAAAAACAGCTGTCATTAATACACCGACATGACATCTCTGTTCTAACATGACATGACATCTCTGTTCTATGCCCCTGTGCCAGAGGCATAGCTATGGGCGGTGCGGTGGCACCAGGGCCCGCAACATACATGGGCCCGGTTACATTCCTTCACCGTTCACTTTAGATGCTTAGTGCTAGCATGGGTCGTTCACGTCTCAGATCAAGTATGACAACAGCAGCAAAACAGTCATCATTTATAGTAGCGTATACAGCAAATTATCTCACTGATGGTTTCACAAACGACATTTTGTTATTTCCATAAGGATGATATCTACATTTGTTTTAAGACAATAAATCTAATTAATTTGTTGAATAAATCATTTTAATCAATAGTTTCAATACAATGAAACAATGTAATATTCACTGTGTTTGCTGATGCAAAAGAGACAGAGTTTACTCAAATAAATCGTCAGAGAACATCTGTGTTGCAGAACGTACGTGGTATGATGGCAATTTTAATGTCTAGGTATAGTTTAGAATTTCAAGCAGGTAAGCAAGAGAAACAGTCTCGTAGCACATCTAACAGATTTATTAAAAACTTGCAAGGAGAGTAAAATTCACAGCTACCTAAGTAACAGTGAAGAGTCTCTCACACAATCACATTTACATTCAGTTCTTATACACTCAGGTTATTTGCATATTCAAATAGTATAATCAAGCAAGAGTCATGGTATCCACTATCAGGTATGTGTGTGTGTGTGTCTTTCCCTTCCTGACCCCATCCTGTTCTCCCCCTATCCTGTGTTTATCCAGGTACCCCAATAGCCCCCACTCAGAGCCAAATTCCTATGGCTCAATGAACAGTGAGGTGATAAGGATAACAGATGGGCACAGTGTGTTTATCAGGATTTAGCATATAGATAGGCGTCACCAACAAACACAGACCAGATCCTTCATGACCTTAAACTTCCTTCTGATGTGTAAATGAGTGTTGGCAGGAATGGAAAGATAATCTACTCTCACAGTGGATATTCTGTTATTTGGACCAGTGTAGCTACATTACACACTGCGATACCAACTACAGTATTCCCTTTTTAAGGTAAATAGCCCAAGGATGGTAATAGGAGCCAGTGACTCATCGATACGTGGAATGGGGTATGAGTCCATCCTGGTCACTTCATTCAGCCGCCTGTAGTCCGCACAGAACCTCAGCTTACCCTCCTTCTTAGGAACAATGACGACTGGCCCCGCCCAGGGGCTGTCCGAGGGCTCAATGAAGTCTGCCCGCTGCATCTCCAACACAGCTTTGTCTGCCGCTTCCTGGCGTGCCAGCGGGATTCGACGGGGGCGCATCTTGATGGGTCGAGCAGGTATCGATCTCATGCTGCACCAGATGAGTCTGACCCACGTCCCCCTGACTCAGCGCAAAGCTGCCTCTGAACTCAAACAGCAACTGTCACAACCGTTCCTGTTGCTCGTGGTCAAGACCAACACAGTTCTTCTCCCATATCTCCCTCACTGCAGACAGTATCCTCTCCTCTCCCATGGAGGTAGTTGGGGGAACGTAACACACAGCCATAGGTGACAGGGGGGACGGGGAAGAATCACACACAGATGTGGGGAAGGGGGGGCAGCCATAAGTCTCTGTAGCTTTTACTGTCGGAGTAAAGGGTTTGCTGGGCGGAGAGCATGTGACACTAGGAGGGGCCATGGTGACCTCTGGCCCTCCCTAAAAGCTCAGCTTGCCCCTATTTAGGTCCAAATGGCAGCCTGTGCACCTAAGAAAGTCCAACCCCAGGATGCAAGGGTCCTGCACAGCCGCCACCCACACCGGATGACACACACCTGCCCCCTATTGTCCGAGTCATTATCCCCTTCCCTTTCATTGGTGCCAGCTCCCCCGTGACTGTGAGGAGCTGTACAGTTGTGGCCTCACACTTGGCACCATCTCCAGGGTTACTGTGGACCCAGTGTCCACCAGGGCAGAGCACAGTGACAGGGACATGACAAATCCCCAACACAAGTCCGGCCCACCACCACAACATGCTCTCTCTGCTCGCCCTCGTCTGCTTCTGGGGGAAGTGGAGCCTCCCTCCCCCGTCTGTGCCGGCCGGCTCCTCCTGATGATGCTGGTGTAGTTGGGTTAAGAGTGTCAGGGGTCCGCACCACCCGGTCTATGTGGACCCCGAGCCGTTTCCCTGGACCTGGGGCAATCACGGCGCAGATGGCCCGGCTGGGCACAGCCCCAGCAGACCCTGGGACCCGTGCGTGCGTTCCGTGCCGTCTGGAGGGACACAGCACAAATGAGTTCCGTCATTTCCGACACCCATCTAGGCTTTTCCTGCTCCGGAATGCTCTGTCCCCCAGCCCGCACAGAGGGTCTATCTCCCTGACCCCCTGCAGCTGCCCCAGCCCACACCAGCTCCCTCTCCAAAGCCACCTCCAAGGCCGTCTGCAATGACTCAGGGTGAGCCAGTTGGGTCTGTATGCGCAGCTCCGTAGGAGACAGTGCCTGTATGAACTGGTCCCGTGCTAGTTCACTCTGTACAGAGGAGGGCATGTGAGCATATGCACGCCGAGAGAGGCTCTCAATGTCATTAGCTAGAGCGCGTAGAGACTCCCCAGGCTGCCGGTGTCTATTACTCAGTTCCGAGCGCAGCAGCCCTGGCTGTACACACTGTCCATAGCACCTTTACAGTAGTGTAAAGCAGGGGTCAATATAATATCTGATTAAATGGTTGCAAAGAAAAAGCAACACTAATTGGCTTCAATTGGCTTCTGAGTTGAGTATGAGGGGTCTAAAGTGTAATGTTCTGAATATCAACACACCTGTAGTGGAGATCTTGGTTCAATCTCCTTTAAGGAAGTATTCTAGTGTCTCTCTCAGATCAGAGACAGTCTTACTCACATCTTCAAAGTACTGAAGAGGACCGACAGTGATGCTGGGTAAAGATGAAGATACACTGGTACAGGAGAGAGAGTGATAACTCTGGGGGAGACATGAAGATGTAGAGAGAGAAACATGTGGGAGGAAGGGAGAGAGAGGGGAGGAGACAGAGAGACAATATGTATCATTCATTCATCTTATTTACCTTGTGAACACTGACAATAAATACAGTATATTGAAAATATTATTATGTTAAAGCAAGACATGTAGATTAACACAGACAGAACACAGTCAACAGAACGCATCAGAATGACAGTTTCATATTTACTTAATGTTCATATCACATGCAAGTCAGTTTAGTTACCTCCAGGAAATGGATGTGATCTTCTGTGTGTGACATCTGCTCCAGCTCAGTGTTTCTCCTCCTCAGCTCAGTTATCTCCTGCTTCAGTTTCTCCAGGAGTCCTTCAGCTTGACTCACTTGAGTCTTCTCTTGGGCTCTGATCAACTCCTTCACCTCAGAGCATCTTCTCTCTATGGAGTGGATCAGCTCAGTAAAGATCTTCTCACTGTCCTCCACTGCTGTCTGTGCAGAGAGCTGAGAGAGATGTTCCTTTTAAATAAGACAACTTCATCACTCTTAAAGTTCCCCACCAGCTGGTTAATCCACCCTTCATCATGAGTGGTTGTTCTCTCTGTCCTGGGTTCTGTGTGGACACACACACTTACTGTGCCCCAGGTCTCCACATTCAATATACAGCAGACTATCCATGCTAGCAGTCTGCATACACACCAGCCCCCTGTCTAATTTAGAACTGTACATTCAGCTCCTGGTCTGCTTTGTTCAGAAACACTAGTTTAATGGTTTCTGTAGGGAAAACTCTCTGTACTGAATGTCTGTGCTAAAATATTTGTTCAAGTGAATCACTTTTGCAGATATCACACATATAAAAGACATTTCATAAAAATGCTTAACAGTTCTGAGTTGTCATGTCATGATGCCCTAAATAACTATAATTTCTAAATGGTACACCTTTTTGTTAGTTTACTTAAGTTCTCAAAGCCACTTAGATACATTACTGTCATAAAGAAACATTTAGGACACATAGCATCATCTTATTAAAATGTTTTAAAGACCTTGCTACAGCTTCTTTCCTATTTTATCAGCCATAAGGACATCCTTAAAGAGACCGATTTACACACAATGTACACGTTTCCAATGGTCTTTTTATCCATAAACTTTACTCACTGTTGTACAATATTGACTGTGTGTAACCTTTACTCCCCCTATCTAAATATATTGCGCCAGATAAATCATCTAAAAAAGGGGTAAAGTTACGTAAACAACAAAAGGAAACATTAGGAGAAGTGTCTCTGTAGCGTCCTGCACCAGCTTCTACCACCTTAAATCACATTGCTGACACAGGTGCCATGATTGTGTCACCTCTCATTTATTTCAGGTAACCACCAGGTGGCGATGCTGAGCAACCATTTATTTATGCCCCTTACAGGCTTAATTTAATGAACATGAAACATAACTTTCATAAATACAATTCCTTCACCTTCAGAAAGTATCTAAGTGAAAACTGGTTAAACATATTTATAATAATGATGTAAGTCTAAATCAACGCAGTCGGTATGTGTGGACAACATAAAGAAAAAAACATCCCAGACAGCCTGTGGTCTCAGTTGGACTGAAGAGGGGCTCCTCTTCCTCTCTCTGACTGGAGATGGGAAAAGGTGTGTCTCCTCTGGTCAACAATATTCACCTTGAGAGACTCCACAGCTTGTTGGATCTCCTTCAGCTCCTTCTCTCTTTCCTGGATTTTCTCTGGGACCTCCTGCTGTCTGATCATCAGTTGCCTCTGTGGAGAATCACTCTTCAGTGAGTTATCGAGATGTATTTCTCCAGTAAGTAGTTGAACCGTTTAGTATTGTCACATTGAGCTCACAGAAGACAGGGATTACAATTTTGATGAAGACTTGCTGTAATATCTTGTTTCGAGGTATTACGCGGTTAGTGATAGATTTGATAGTAAACCTATATGTATCAAGGATGCCAGATTGAACTTTGAACTCATAACAGAACATTAAAAATTATAAGAGTTGATTGTTAGAAAATACAGAACCTTTAGTCATGAATGTCCTGCTGTGTATCGGTTTTATTTAAATTGTCTGATATTCAAACTGCATTAGTTCACTGCCTACTTCATCTTTAATTCTTTGAATAAAAGACACTAACAAGCTGTTTCTCAGTCCTCTCTGCTGCAACTGACACTGTATCATGGCCTTTATGTTTATCCATTGTACAAACATAACAGACACACTGCTGATCAGTACGACAGAAAACCTCCAGCAGTTTGTCATGATGAGAGCAGGTCTTCTCCTGTAGTTGTGTGGTGGCTTTGATCAGCTTGTGCTTCTTAAATGCTGGAGATTCATAGTGAGGTTGGAGGTGAGTCTCACAGAAAGAAACCAGACAGGACATGAGGGCTTTCCGCTTTCTGGTCCCAGTACAGAAATCACATCTCCAGGTCCAGCAGAGCACAGAGCAGGAGAAGCAGTCTGGAGTCCTGTCTTCTTCAGTTTGTCCACCACCTCAGCCAACATGTTATTTCTCCTCAGAGTTGGTCTTGGAGTGAAGGTCTGTCTACACTGGGGACAGCTATATACCCCTTTCAGATCATCCTGATCCCAGCAGCCCTCAATACAGCTCTTACAGTAACTGTGTCCACAGGGGATGGTGACTGGTTCCTTCAGTAGATCCAGACAGACAGAACAACAGAACTGGTCCTGGTCCAGTAGAACTCCCAGCTGAGCCATTGTTCACTCTCACACAGACAGACAACAGAGAGGTTTTGATCACTTTCTCAGAAGTGTGTTTATGTGAGGATTCTTCCTGGGTCTGTCAGAGGGTGGGGTTAGGGAAAGTACTTCATAGGTTGAGAGTCAGTTTGATTAGACTATGTTGGGTATGTTATGTGACAAGAAAAAGCAGTGAGGGAGGAGCATTGCTCAAATCAGGCATATTGTCAGCCAGGTATTTTTTTTAACTCTTGTCTTTACAATCAAATATTATATTTTGACTTTTTAAACTGGACTCCATGGGCTTGACATATGTTTAACAACCTAGATAACTTAGGCCAGTGAAGGTCAGAGACAAAGCAACTCTTTTTTTGTATGTAAATCCACCTTGCATATATAGTGTGTGAGTCAACTATGATTGGTTTTATTTACTACATTTGTTGTCTGATGATTACAAGGGAATCCCTGGCTAGAGGAGTATTCAATAATAAAAAAGCTTTCATGTTACGCATGCAGTCTGCATCTCAGTTTGTGTCCAAATCAGAGTGTTGCAACTAGAAAAAAGCCATGTGTCATGATACAGATCATTCAAATACAAATCCCCATTGTAATACAATGTATTCATGTAAAGAACAAATCAAACACACGTCTTGTCTTTCATCATTTGAAGGAGCTGAGAGGTTGAGAGGATCACAAAGATGAAAGGATATTTATATTGAAAGCAGCAACACTCCTGTTTCCAGGTTAAGGCCAGACACAACAGGTGAAAAGGGTAACTGTTTTAACTAATAGATATCACCATGAAACTTCCCAAGTTGATTGCTTACATTAAGACAATTGATTTTTGTATTACTAGTGTTCTGAATATTTTATAGAAATATGCTAATATTATGCAAATTAGGCTTCATTTTATTAAATATGCATTCGTTTCCAGAACAAAAATCTGAACATTGGGACCATCAGGACATTTACATTTTGTGGCTGGGTCTTTGTTGTTCCTGTAAAAGCAGGCATAGAAGCTGTTCTGCTCATTCGTGAAGGAGACATCAGTGGCTGAGGGGGTGGGGTGTTAAGGACGGTAATCTGTGATGGCTTTAATGCCCTGCCACATGCGTCGAGGGTCAGAGTTGTTGTGGAAATGCTCCTCAGCCTCAGTTTGTGGGCGTGTCCATCTTGATGCCCCTTTTCAGTTTGGCCCTGGATGTGTTGTAGGCCTCCGTATCTCCGGATCTGAACGCAGCATCACGTGCCTTCAGCAGCAGTTGGACCTCAATGTTCATTCAAGGCTTCTGGTTGGGGAAGGTCTTTATTTGTTTATAGGTGGTGACATTGTTGGTGCAGGTGTTGATGTATTCCAGGACAGATGATTGATATGTCTCAATGTCAGTATGGGAGTCAGTGGTAGCCTGAGTGGCGAACAGTTTCTGTGTGTTGAAACTGGTGCTGTAGTGATGAGTCTGACCCCTCAGGCCACATTTTGATTCTCCTCACTGTAGGATTCACACACTTGATGGGTAAATACTTGGGAAGCATGAGCAGTGAAAGGTGATCAGACTGACCTAGGTGAGGGGGGTGGCTTTGTAAGCCTCCGGAATGTTGGTGTACACCTGGTCTGGTGTTGTCCTGTGGGGGAGAAGACATTTTGATAGAATTTGGGAAAAACTGATTAATGTTTTTGTATTAATAATAGTGTGTTATACTCTGACTAATTGAAGCATTGTTACCAACAAAGTGTAACGTTGTGATTTAGAATTAGTGTTTAACAAAACAAAGTGTAAGCCTTTATTAACAATTAAATATTAATGTTTTATGTTGTGGTGTCCCTTTGAGAATTTAGACAAAATTATGCTAATTTTCATCAAACTCTTTTTCTGCATACAGACAGAAATCTGAAAGCCAAATGTTCTGATGTTCACGCCTTGCTCAAGCCTGTCACTGTCTGCCACACCATCCAGCACTCTCCTCTCCATCCGGCCACACCATCCACCACTCTCCTCTCCATCCATCCTACCACACCATCCAGCACTCTCCTCTCCATCCTGCCACACCATCCACCACTCTCCTCTCCATCCTGCCACACCATCCATCACTCTCCTCTCCATACTGCCACACCATCCACCAATCTCTTCTCCATCCTGCCTGCCACACCATCCACCACTCTCTTCTCCATCCTGCCACACCATCCACCACTCTCCTCTCCATCCTGCCACACCATCCACCAC
>JACXGK010003268.1:9142-46456 GCA_016801125.1 Novumbra hubbsi | reverse complement strand
GCAGACTCCCGGGAGGTAGACCACTAGGGCCAGTGTCCAAGGTGCAGACTCCCGGGAGGTAGACCACTAGTGCCGGAGTTAGATCGTAGCATAGAGTGATACGTTTTAAGATAAGTGGCTAACCGGGTAAAAAAGCAGATGGTCTCGTTTAGAAACGTGGTGTGGAGGTGGTGGGCACACGGCCATGTCCCTCCTCCACACTCAAGGCAAGACAAAGCCTGTGTTCCACGTGTCAGCGTGTGGTTGACCGGTCGCCCTGTTGTTTCCGCTGCCCCGCGGTCGCTGGAGGAAGAGGGGGTAGGTTAGGGTTGATTCTGACAGCGGGGCCAGGCTACCCAGCCAATGGGCTTGCAGGGGCCTCAGGAATCAATTGGTGCGGGGGGGATGGGGAGCGAAAGGGGTGGCCTCTTCACCCACCACGGCGGGGGGGGGGGGGGGGGGGGGGGTGTCGCTGACTCAGGCAGGGTTCAGCGGGTCCAGCTAGTAAATAAGTGACTCGCTTCGAGTGCATTCCAAGACTCCACCTCAGCCTCCCGCACAAAGTCTCTTCTCAGAGGGATTCCTGGGGCCGCCCTCTCTCTCTCTCTCTGCTGGTGTGTCAACATTTCCAAACAGACTGCCAGTAGAGGGGCTGAGGTCCTGTTCAGTCTAACGCTGGGGCCTGCCCTGTCCCTAACAAAAACATCCCCGTCATTCAGCTCACCACAGCATCCCTTTCAGAAACCCAACACTTTTTTACGGGGGTTTTCTTTGTAAAATGTTCCCATTCATGCTTGTGGGGGGGGGGGGGGGCAGAATCGTCGTAGTAGCCAATCAAGCCGGTCGGCGTGCAGATTAATACGCGCTGCCTGAAGCGGTGCCGGAGCTAGCCGTGTGGCCATCTGCCTACGGTTCTGCTAATCACCTCAGCCAGATGGGCGGAGCAGATCTCCGGGGGAGTTTGTTCTCCCGTACACTAAATGCGGGTGTCTGCACAAAACAAATGACGTTTTTAAATGGAGATTATTTCAAGTTCATTTCATTGGATTTCCTATGAGAACCATTCCAAGGCAACTTGACGGCCGAATCCATTACGAACACTGCTACTCTATCAAGACAAGAAGGCCTCCGAAAAGCAAGAGACATTGATTTCAAATGTGGATACCGAGATCAGTCCCGAGTCCCTTTGGTGGCAAGCAAGCATGGAGCTAATAAGCTAATAACCAGCAAGCTGGTCTTCCAAACACCTCAAGCTGCTTGGACAATTCAGAGTGTTGCTGGATGAACAGCACTTTAACAGTGAAATGTGAATATCAGCACATCTGTTCTGAATAAAATATTCATCAATTCATTTAAGCTTTTTGCCGTGTCAGCAAGAAAAAGATGAGTGGTTATTCAGGCCTGCCACGGGGCCCCCATTTACTGGCCTGATGAAGCTCCAAATTGAATCCACAGCCGGTGCCAGGTGATAGCCGGTAAACCTGCCTCGCAGACAGACTGCTGGCCTAAGCTATCTAAGCAGACGAGGAAGACAGGTGTATTTCTCTTCGTTTGGCAAAGCGTGCTGTGTTTTGAAGATTAGAAAAATAATGAGGTGCCTGAGTACAGGGGGTGTTTGAGGGTTCCAGCCAGCTAGCTGAAACATCACATTTTCCCCCTGTGAGCTGCCATTCTGCATGTGCCCTGCAAACAGGCTATATGTCGTGCATTCTTGAGGTTAGTTGCCAAGTGCAATTTCTGAAAAAGGAGGCTGAAGTAAAACGATGTCCGAGACAATGGTGTAGGGTTGAAGGTGAATAGAGTAGAGTAGCCATGTATTGTGATGAGATTTCTAAAGCAGCCTACCGCAGCAATGGCCCCACATTATGGTTTCCATGGCAATCAGACTTAAAGATCCAGGACTAAAACCTTCTAGTCAAACAAGGAACAAGCCTGCTTTCCAACCTTTTTCGGGTCTGAGGACCACCAAATCATGAAGAAAATAAAGCTCTTGAGGACCACAATTAATAGGGTAGTATAATGTTATTACCGAAATATCTTTCTGGTCAAACGTTTCTACATTTTAGCTGTGAATGTAACACACATAACAAAGGCCTAAAATCTAAAATTAATCAAACACATTTTAATTATAAAAATGAATGTACAATTTATTCTAATTTCACGAATACAGAAAATAGATCAACAATGCCCAACATCCTCTCCCTCTTTTTGGATTCGGGAAATATACTGAATGTCATTTGCTGTTTACTTTTTGATGGCCAAACTAAGAAAATAAGAAGCCCTTTTTGTCTGCAGTTCTTCATTCCTATCTGTCTGTTCCCATGAGCTGTGGCCGAAGCACAAGACGTCCAATAACATGTTTCCCAAGGGTGTCCTTTCAGGCCAGCCTCCAGAACTCAGCGGGAATCAATCTGCATCAATAGTGGTCTTGGGCTTATGATAACACTTCCTTAAGATAACACACACAAGCTATGAACTCTCAACCCCAAAGACAGGGATACTTTATTTTTATCAATCCAAGCGTCCATTCGTTCTTTTCATAAGATATTGAGGCTAAGTAAAGACTTCTACTGGTGCGGATTCAGAAGGGACACGTCGAATCTGTGCTGCCTTTTGGGGAGTTTTGAATCGCCAAAAGGAACGAATTAAAATGCAAGGGGTGCGTTAACAACAGCCTCATCAGCCTGTGCTGAGGTCTGTGGGAGTGTTGAACAAGCAGGATCAATCCATAAAATGCCAGGAACCGAAATGAAGCAGCGAGCGATGCAAACCGATTCCGCCAAGGATTAGGCCGCCTTCTCAGTAGGGCACTTTAACCTCACAGGGTCGATGGCCACAAAGCCACCGCGAGGAAAGCTCCCGGTCCTGCGTCTCCATCGGCAGCAGGCGGTTTTCGTCGACACAGACTAAGCCTAATCCTGGACAAAATAAAATCAGATGCTCAATGTCTCAGGGTTTTTCTTCTTTTTTTGGGGGGTCCAGGGCCAGGCTTAATCTGTATCCGTGACACCAGCCCCACGGAGAGCCAGGCCTGATTGAGGGCCCCAGATATGTCACAGTGCGCAATGGCCTACGTGGGGGAGACAACCTGCACATACACCCATCATCCACCCTGCGGTCTTCCCCTAGACCAGGGATCATCAACTCTAACCCCATGAGGGGTGGAGCCTGCTGGTCTTCTGTTCCACCTCCTGGTTAATTGGACCCGCCTGGTGTCTCAGATCTGAATAAGTCCCCGATTAGAGGGTTGCAATGAAGAAATGGAGTGGAACTGGCTTAGAGAGCCAGAGTTGATGAACACTGCCCTAGGACGTGAGCCTGCTTACACTTCAAACAATTGTCTCGATGACAAATATATTGAAATTACATTTACATAATATGTTAATACTTTTCTCAGTTGACTCAAGATGCTCTCGCTGGGCCAGAGGCGAGCAGTGAGACTCTTTTCTAGTTCTGCTGATACATGGAGCACGACCAGCCACTCCAATCCCCAACGGGTCTATTGTCGTCTTCAGATATTAGTAGCCGTGAGAAGTACCCGTCAGGAAAAAGTCCCATGTAACCTTGGGAAGGTGATGCTCTACAATAAAGATTTTCACTGGCTTACACAATTGATAAATGAATGTCCAACGCCAATCTGACTAAGGACAGTCTCAGGGCAAAAACTTGTTGTAGGAAAGCAACTATAATACAAATACAATAACCAGCAACAGCAGTAGTTCAAAAAGCATGTCAGTTAAACAACATTTTAAGTGAATTCCAGAGCAATTGTCTGGCCAAAGTGCTGGTCACATGTGATTCACCGTACTTACTTATTATGTTAATTCAATTCAAATAAAATGTTTGTCACAATAATAAATCAAGCCTAAATAGGCTCTCAGGCCTGCATGTGCCTACCCATCATGCACCCTGCTGTGTTCTCCTACACCATGAAAAACATGATTCGACAGGTGTAATGGAGAAAATTCTTTTGAGTCCAGGTTTTCAAAAACACATAAAAAGGATTTTTTGTTTTCTTGTTTGCATAAACCTTTCACAAGGCTACGGTGAGATGTAAAGGCCCTTAACATATTATACACTACATGTGTCTGTGTTACCATATATGCTCACTACTTGCCTTGCCTGAGGGTATTAGATAAAACAGAATCCAGCAACTGCTTTCGTTATATTTAGGCTACTAGGTCACCACAGAAGGATTCAGCTGGGATTCGATCAATCTGTAACATATCCGTCTAATAACCCAACACCTACTACAATGCGTTTGATTAAGAACATACACACCTTTTGGGTACCATGACGTAACGTCCCCTCCAGAATAACATCAAACCATCAGGCAGCGGTCAATGCCTTCCCACTGTATGCCTCACTGTGACGCTAAACTCCAGACTGACATGACAAATTCACATCGGCCCGCGGGGCTGCGACCTCAAAAAGCGCTGACGCAACGGGAATCACTCCAACTGCACGGGAGCACGACCGAGCCGGGGAACAACCCCAGACAGGGGGCGCCAAAAAGTCAGCCAATCTGAAGGTGCAGATTAATAGCGCAGATTGAACTCTCCGCCCAAACTTGCCTCTCTGTGTGTTATTTTCTTTTGTCGTCTGTGGTGGTCGGTCGATTTTATCCGACGTGGGATCGAGGTCGTGGGTGTGGCCGGCTGGGAGTTGACAGGCCCCTCCCCCCTCCCGTGGCCCACTGCTGGCGTATTAAAATACATCTGTGCACACGACCCTCCCCAGCATGTTCACCAGACATTACCTTATACAAGGCTACCTCCACTGCATTCCTCCTCCCCAAACGCCTCCCGCGACCCCCCCCCCGTCCTCATCCCACCTCCCAATAGTGGCCCTCCCCCGGGACCTCCCCCAGGCCCTCCCCCCACCACTGAGTTGGTGTGGTTGTGTCTACCTCTCTCCCTCTGTGTGTGTGTGTGTGTGTGTGTGTGCATGATCTCACATGACTCGACAAAATCCCGAGCTTGGAGCGGGCCGTCCCGTCCCTTTCCCGGGAGGGAGAAGAATGGCCGGGGAAGGGACTGGAGCTCTGGCCCTCAGCGTGGCTCAACTTCCCAGCCTGTCAGGCTTGATGCATTTGGCCACAAAGGAGAGAAAAGCGGGGGCCCGTTCTAGGTGGCTGAATGACCATTCGGCGGTTCGCCTCAGCCCCCCCCCCCCCCGCCCCTCGCCACACAGCGACACCAGGAGAAGCCGCTTGGCACGGAGAGGAGGGAGAGAGGGGGGAGGGACAAGTTGGGAGGGGCAGAGGGGGAGAGAGGGTGGCGGGCCGAGGGCGGAAGGAATATGGGATGAGCCAAAGCGAATGGGAATTCCTGGGCTATCAGTCACTCACCCCCTCTCACCCTCCCACACACATTCCCTCTCCCAATTCAACAGACAAATCACTCAGGCCGGTCACGATTCAACCCAAACAAATGCAAACGATAGTCACCCCTATTAGGAACATCTAAAAGAGCCCTCTGTAGAGTCTGAGGAGTGGCTGGCTGGACTCCCGTCAAAAGGCTGTCATGTGCTCCATAGGCCTTCTTTAAGTGATGCTGCTGCTGTTGCCCGTATGTTCAGTTCCAGCAAGAACTGCACCGGTCTTCCAAACCATCTGGTTCCTATTTGCAACCCGTAAGTGTAGATGCAGTGAAAGCACTGGTTTGAAAGAGTTGGGCCCGGCCTTTTGCCTCATCTCGCACACGGACTTGACACATGGACAGAAGACAAATGGTGGTGGAGAGACTGTACCTCACCTTGCTACCTGAGAGCTCCTCAAAATATCATCCTCGATGAACACATGACAAAAACGTCAAGAGGCTTTAGGTGCAAGATGTCACCTCAGCAAGCCACTCTTGTTCATACTCTTGCGGGGTCAGTTCATACCCTTGCAGGGGCTATATGACGTGATGTAATGGTATTGCAATGCCAGACTATAAGACTGTCTCAAGAGAGCCCCAGCATCCACTGAGACAAACAGGAACCTTCACACAAACACAATTATCACAACTCTGCATGGGGCCAAGGAGATCTGTGAAGCTTGGATTCTGCCTGTGGAAAGACACTGGATTCTCCCTTCTATAAATGGTGGTGTTCACTTTTATTGTATCAGTGTTACTACACAGGACATGTCACCATGGTCACGACAATCAAAACATTACATCATACAAAAAAAATCCCAGTGAGAAATAAAGCTTTTGCAAATGTGAATTACAACACATCAATCAATGCCTTCCAAAGGAAAGGGAAGAAAGAGAGAGAGAGAAGTCCTGAAAGCCATGGTTTTGTCTAAGTTTCTTTCGTTAACAACAAGCACTGAGCCATGTTATAATATGAGCCATTTCTTCGGCATGTGAAGACATTTTAAAAGAAAAGTATTTACAAACTTTCTACACTTAGTGAACTGAGTGAAGGGAACTGAGTGCTTCCATCAATATTAGTTCTTTAGGTTTAAATTCGATCCAGCGTTTTCAGTTTCCAGCTTCGGTTTATAAGTGTGGGTTTTCCCAAACCCCCAAATTTATATTTACTCAACCTATTTACTGTAGGTATCCTGTTAACAGGTTACAGTGCAACCAGTGAACAATCAAAACCTTGGAAAACCAATTTCTAGAGTAGTGCACTCTTCTCAAACCGAAGTCGTTCTCAAAACACATTTAGTTCTTCTACAATTGATTGATTCAAAGATGTTCCAGATGTATAACAGCCATAGTCTTTCCCACTCAGTGTCATAAGTGCATGCAACATGCCTCAGAGTGACATGAACAATGGCCTCTTTCATTACATTCCCCATGCCCGACCAGAAGTGCACTGTGGAGACCAAGAAAGACTCCAAGACTGCCGGCTGCTTGTATAGAGAGCGTGTGCGGATATTTCTGAGGCATTAAATCCATCCAAGCCCCATGTTTCATAAACTAACAGGTGTCGGCACTTCAAACAGAAATTCAGTGGCCAGTTCCTGTGCATTAAGGTGCCGCCCTCCGATCTCTGGCTACTGAGAGTAATGGCAATTTTTCTATCACTGTGGATTTTTTTTCGGACACCTCGTAGAGTCATTTATTGGCGTTATTTAAGGGTTGAGACTGGCCCAAGTTTAGGCGCCAGGGCACTGACCCTGAGGTGCTGGCATGCGCTCTGAGCGGGACTTAGCCACGCTGCGCAGCGCCCTGTCTGCTCAACACGTGGCCTGGGGCTCCGCGCTGCTTGGGGCGTATTCTGACTATGACGGCGTTAGGTACGGCATTAGGCCTCAAACACAAACCTCCCTTAGGAGACTAACAGGAAAGGAGTGGACAAAACTCAACAGCGCTAACAGTAGGTCACTGAAAGGGGGATGCGTGCCTTGACTGCATATACATATACTATGGACGTAACACCATTCATGGCGAGCTTTCCCCAGTGGCAATTACGAAGGCATTGGATCACCATTGGCATAGCACGTGTTCAATGGGATCGTGAAGGTTTAAATTGAGATTATGGAGGAATGGAGATAGAGAGCGGTGGTTTGTAAGAGCACATAATTGCACTGTTAATACCTTTGAGCTGTTCCTAAAGATTTTCACTTGAGGGGAGAAACACAAACAGAAAAATACAAATTTATGATGGCTAATAATATTTCTACATACGTTTGTCAATGGCAAAACCTTTGTAGCACCAGCTGGGGAGAGAAGTCACAAAGGGAAGCTATATTTTCTTTTCAAATGTTTAACAAAATATATTTAGTTAGGCTGAATATCGGTTGCACTGAACTCCTTCACTTTGTTCAGTTCTACTTGAAATTCACGGAGACTACAATTATCTGACTTTCAGGCTCCCTATGTAGTCCATGTTTCCAGCCATAAACCAGGGAGCCATGGCTTAGACAGGCCTGTCTAATTGAATTAATGTTTTAGATGTGTTCCATAACCTAGGCAACTGAGGTTAACATCAAATTTACATCCGGAACACAGTTACATATATAGGAAAGGATGAAAATATAATAACTACAATTCGGATACATTTCTATTACCTACCAATGTTACCCCGTGAGTAGCTGCACAATGTTGTCGACACACAGAGAACACACAACACTCAGGGTGGTGTCTAACACAGAAATACAACTTACAGAACTGGTATTTTGAGAACATCGGCAAACATCAAAAGGTTAATGTTAGGTACTCACAGGTCTGTGTTTCTATGGTGATCAGTATCTCATTCACCTGTGGAAGTGACTCCAACAGTCACTAACAGTAAATTCCAATAGTGATTCTAACGGTGACTCTAGCAATCATACCAGTAGCGGTGTCTGGCCGAGACTATGACTTCAACTCTACAACGTCAACAGTCATTCGATTGGTGGCTTATAGGTCTGTAGGGTGGGTTTCCCCAGAGACAGGAAGGCCCTCATGTATCACACACACACACACACACACTCAGATAACTTGCTTAGACTCTTGACGCACAGACACACACCTCCTTGTGGTACTTCTCATTGGCTTATGGCCCAGACCAATGAATACTCGCCACAAAATATGTCAATCTAACCATACATCTTATCACTGAATTAAACATTTCAATCTAAAATACGCACATTGATAAAGGTCACAAAGCATGTGTACATATCATGTGAATATATCAATTATCCTGCAAGGTAAATGCCAAATCTTCATTAAAGATAGACAATATTCAATATAAGCAAAATGTATTTATTTTTTCATTATAATTAACGCTAGCAAACCACTGACCAGCTCATCCGCTACTAGTTCTCTGATTGGCTAACTCATCCTGCTTAAATCTCCATAGCATTTCCGAAAGGGCGTGGTTACTGACACTGAGTTTTGCCTGTGCTCTGCTCATTTTGGCCCTCAGGAACCGCTTTTTTTAAAGCTAAGGAGTTAATCAATCAATCAAATTGTACGAAAATAATTCTCTTAATTCTTTTCAACATTCAGCATTCATAATTTGGTTATCAGAGCAGTTTAGAGACGAGCGTGGCCATGAGCCGCTTCTGCACTACAAATCTCAGTATCATTTGCTATGGAAATGTGAATTTCAAAACCGCTACAACATCCTGAGTGAGCTGCATGTTTTTTTATAGAGCACTTTTTTATGGCATTTGATGCTTTATTGGACAGAGACATGGTGTATTATAGAGTATTTTTGCAGAAAACGCAGGTTGAATTTGAAACCCACACGGCTGCAATATATGTTTGCACCACAGACAGCGGCTTAAACACAATACATGTAAAAGTTCTAATATTCAAGATTCGGTCAGAAATATGGGATTAAAACAAGCTGATAAAATTAAATAAATATGATGAAAGCTGGAATGTTGTCACCTTCCTCAACAAAAAGATCTTGCTAAACCCATTTAAGTTTGACATTCACCAAAAACGCATGAAAGAAATGGCCAATGAAATTGCAGAATCATCGAGTTGGCTGGTTAATCAATACCATAACATTTGACACTGTTGACCATGCATCACAGTCAAACCACTTAACCAAGTTGCTGAGAGCTGCAAACGTGGTCACAGTGTGACGTAGTTCGCTGTGCCTTAGATGTCACTAGGTTGATAGCAATCTTGCGATGAATCACCCAGACTTTGCAATTCTACAGAGATCCTGATGCATTTTAAGTAGATAAAGCAATGCTGTAAAAACATTCAAACGCCCATAGAACATTAGACTATGAATAAACTGACAGACAGACCCTAACAAGCAAAAGTGTATATGTGCACAATGTACAAATCTGATATAGACTGCTCTCTTTTTCATGATCAATGTTTGATGATTGAGTGCCATGCTAACCTAAAGCTGCAGGCTAAACATAAGGACCAATTTGCTTTCTCCCGTCCAGTGTGAAAGGAAACGCACGTGGAGCTAATTGGTAAACCATCTAAACGCCACGGTAGCCTTTCGTTCCAGTGGCACTTGAAATTAGGTTCTGCATCCTTAATGAAACCAACAAATGCTGCAGTGGTCACAGGTATAATTTATAGCATATTATACCACATCATGATTAAGTGGAATAATATTAGTATTTTGTATTTTGTTTAATTGATGGAGGAACTACAACATTCATTTTAATGGTTCACTCATATTGATTTTTAAATGTGCGTACAAGCAACCCCAGACATCAACCGTGACTTTCCAGATCCTTCCCATAAGACCATTGCTAAGGGGAAAATAAGACTTTGTCCTACATTACCAGACTGGGTCCTATGTGGTGTGCATGAAATAATTAGTACAGATCTATTAAACAAATTCAATAAAAACAGACATCATGATGGAGTAGGTTCAGGAGTGTGAATCCTTTCTGAAGCCACTGTAGGTACAATAAAACTGCAGTGTGTTTAGGTTTTCTGTGCCATAGACAATGGTTTTCATTTTATATCTGCCTAACCCATTGCTAAACAGAGCCTAGATGGCAATTCCCTCTATGCCTTGGGCAGTGATTTCCCACATTCTAGGCATGCCTAAATACTTAAAAGAACTAGGCTAATGCAATTGAAATATTCCACACTTCATTTCCATTATTTTGCCAATTTTAGTTTAAGCTTTATGTGGAATATTTTGTTTTTAAAGGGTGCATATATTGGTCGTGCCTATACTGTGACAAAACAATTTAGGGTTGATCAACAGGTGTGACGAGTTTTGATATTAAAATCCTATCCATCATAAATTATTATTATCAATACAACATACCAAGCCTAATCCATTGATGATGACAAAACGAGGTCACGTCAGGTTAATTTTCAAATTCTTTGCCATGGAAAAAGATCCAACTCTCACAGTTTTACCAGCTGAACCTCCTGGCACCAGGTTTGCCTGACAGTGTCTGAACAACTTCTTAAGCCCACTCCAAACATGGGCTTTTGTTGGACGATCATAACGGGATTCCTGTGATTTCTGTTGTAGTCACAACCTACACAAACGGACCATTCACTGCCTTCCCTTAATGCCACCGTGAGCTGGTGATTTGAACAGACAGGCAAGTCAGGCCAAGCAAATTAACCTGTTTGTACTTACTGCTGAGCAGTGATCAGATAAGTCCTGAGGGCACCAGACTGTCAGGGCAAACGACACAGTGACTTTGTGGAGACTTAGCACCCCCAATGTAGTTCGAATATGAATATGGGACGGCACAACAGAGTGACAACAGGCCCAGTTAGATTTACTCAGCCATTACAGCTGCCTTCCAAGTGTCAAACTCCCAGGTGTATTTGGCTGAACCACACATTCTCCATACCACAAGTGTTACGACCAAATTGTCGGAGCATTCAAAACGTTGAATGCTCTGTTCCCACTGTGCTTTTCTCCAATACAGTTAGATCATGAAGAAATATGAAGGAGACGCACAATGTTTAAGCACCAGTGCCACACGAAGACCCCCCCCCCCACCGAAGGCATCCATTTGTTTGCCACAGTGAGAGAGAAAGACAGAGCTGCCACAGCAAGCAAATGCTGTTGATCTGGTTGAAAGCCAACCGCTTTACAGTGTTTCAACAGGAAGTGGGCAAAACGCCCCTGCTCCTCCACGCCCACCATCTCCTCCACCCCTCCCTCCCTCCTCCCAACCACCTGTGCAAGTCTCACAGGATGCTGATCCCCCAGCCTCTCACGCTCGCAAACTTTAACAACGTCTACAGCTGCGCTTTACCCAACAACCGCAGTACCTTCATGCTTGTGCACTTTTCACTCGGCTGCCTCGGCGGTGATGATTTGAATCCGTTTATTCTCGGAAGTTGTGTTGTGCGGAAAATGTGGACCGTTGGATTGATAAACATTGCAAATGCTTCTTGATAAAGTGATGAAATGAAGAGTACATACAGCCATTTCCCTTGGATAGCTGCAGGGAGAAATCAATGAACAGCCAAACACAATAAAAACAAACAAAGTTGCAGAAAGACAGAACATAGATAATCATTATCGCGTCCTCACTGTGGAGAAAGACGCTCATTATTTTTCCAGTGGTCTTCATCTTCATCAGACACAGCTGTTGGAGCTTCAAGCTAACAAACCTTCACATACTCAGAGGGAATGTTTGGATTACGACAAGCCGATCCGATGTGCAAACCTGTACAAATGAATCCACCTAGCAGGAATTGCCAGAGCCAGTATTGGCAGGCTGACTCTGGCAGGCTGACTCTGGCAGGCTGACTCTGGGCCTGGCAGGCAAACAACAACAGTCTGCACCGGGGTCATCTCAGTTCTACCTCTCTCTCTTTCTTCCTTCCTCACTAAAACAATGATCTACCTTGCCTTACCGAGAATCTGTGTATTGTTATAAGCAAACCTTCCACTCGAGTGCCTGACTGACCATCGCTCCTTTTCCTATTGAGTCCAGAACCAAAACCAAAATCGCCTTGGCAGGAAACATCAGGCCCTGTAGTGAGCCTGGGACTCGGGTTCATTCAGGCTCTCCAACCGCCACGAGCACGCCCCGTGTTATTCAGTCACGTCACGGCAAAGGGGCGGAGAGGTAGGGGGCACGCGTGGAAAGCAGATCCACAGAAGTGTGAGGAATCTGATGACGGAACAGGTGGCCAGGTAAAGGAAGTAAAGGAATGCCCCAACGCCTAATCCGGATCTCAGGTGAACGGGAAATACTGATAGCACACCTAGGTGGCCCTTTAAAATGTGCGCTTTCAACGTTCACCGCCGCCTAATAACGAACACCGGAGAGCCTCGTTGCTCCCTGAGCCACTCTGTGCTTTTTTGTATCCCATGAAAATGTCATGCTTGCCACCTCTTTGCGGATCGTCCAGGAAGACGCCGCTGGCCTCATGGAGCATGACGGCGACATGCCACAACCTACATGACCACGGGCGCCCGACAGAAGCCGATAACTAAGGCGACTACCACCGCCCTCCCAGGCATGTGTAGGGGCCAAGAAGACACAGGGCTTAACTCGACTTAAAGCTCGCCACTTAGCTTTCTGACACACCCTTGTTGATGAGCTGGGTGTCTTTGCGCCGCAACAATAAGTCCCATAATGCCGAACGGCAGTAGAACAAAAGAGATTGTCAAAGACAAAAGACTAAGGATATGACCTCAAACTGGAGAGGAAGACAAGGGAACAGCACTCTTTTGTTTGAGATCGTATCAGGCTGTGGCCTAACACAGAGGTGGAGGGTAATCACTGAAAATAGGGTAGCCCCGGATCACTCTTTAAAACGTACAAAGAAAAAATGATCTATATATATATATATCTTTATTGTCTACCTTCAGATGTAATATAAATGAAATATGCCCAGCGAATGTAAATGAGCTACCTCCAGATAATGTAAACGGACTATGTTCACAGAATGTAATCGGGCTATGTATAGATAATGTAAATCGGGCTATGTATAGATAATGTAATCGGGGTATGTATAGATAATGTAAACGGTCCATGTTCAGGTGATTCAGATCATGTAAATGGACTGTGTTCTGGTAATGAAAACGGCCGTTGAGGCCCTTTGCTCCACTAGGAGCTGAAAAGGATAAGCCAAGTAAGTCACTGTAATTATCCTGTCCTGTTACGGGGGGGGGGGGTTGATTGGATGGGTTTGTTAGTGGTCGGTCATTTGGTTCGAGGAATGGTTCCACGGTTCCACTCCACATGTGACTCAGCAGCTGCGGAGGAAACTGCTGACGGGCGGGAGGGGACAGGTCTCTAAATTTAACCAGGAGGAGATGACATATACCATCTACTGAGTTCCCGGAGAGGAGACAACACATGTCAGTGTTCACTGTTCACCCACACTGTAGACACAAACGACCCCAGACAAAATTCAGCTTGCTCTCCGTTTCGAGTTCACAGCCAATGGGGCCCGGTGTAGTAAGGTTTGTAACATACACACACACACACACACACGTGCATTGAGAGAGCAGCTCCCCCCTCCCCCAAGGTAGTACATTTCAGGACTGCTCTACTTTCTCTAAATATGGGGGGGGGACATCTAGGAATGCTGAGGAACAAGAAGTAAAAGAATGGACCCGGATATGTTGTCTAAATTACCCAACTTCCATCTGAACCCACACGGTCACTTGCTCATTGGTGGTTCCCAGCTGTGCTCCTGCCGTTGCCGTGACGTCTGACCGTGACTGCCGCCGTCGACACGATTGGACAAGTTGGCACAGCTGGGGATCTCCAAGCGGTTCCTATGGAGACCACTCCATTTTTTTCAGTCACCTACGTCGCCCAAGAGTTTGGACGCTTCGATGGAGGGGTCTGCGCGGTTAAAATGGCCGCCGCCAACGGAACATCGGGCTATGAAAAGCTACGATTCACATGAAGCAAAGTCTGTATTGATACGCATCGACGTATGGATCAGAAAAAAGTTGTTTATTTCAAATTGGACCGGACAGTAAAACCCATATTGCGGTTTTGAGTTCCATTCAGGAGGCATTATAGTCTCACCAATGTCCTGTGATAAGAGCTGTTCACTAACCTCCTTCGCGGCCCTTTAGTTAGAGCACTGTGTGACCTCTCTTTGGCCCTGTCTACCGTCTGTGCAGAGAAAGCCCTCCTGTGCTGGCGATGTTTATATGCTGGACAAACCATGTCCAAACCACAGCTGTGCTGGCTTTACACCGAGTCAACACTTGCTATGCTTCATTCAGGAAACCCAAAAACAAGTACACCTCCAAGAACACAGTACTGACCGATTCAACAGAAAGCCGAGCGACCGTCAGGGAAAACGTATCCGGTGTGATCCAAAATGCGTTTGCATTTGACGTCTCTGGGAATGTTTCACCTCATTGGATCGTCACATACTCACACTTCCTATAGACCCACACACTGCTGTTGTACTCACAGACCAGCTGTGACTAACTTAGCTTGCTGAAATCCATTTTTGCGCAATTAAAAAGCGACGGACGACCCCCCCCCCGGGTGAGTTCCTAATAAAAATTAAGTTAACTGTCTACAGCTCCTCATAAGGCCAGAGGCCACATCGTGAGGTTCTGAGGGGAGTCGATCACTCCAAACCTGGCAATAAACACAACAGATCATCACAGACAGTGTGATGACGCAGTCACCGCGGTGATTTGGTCGTCTTGGTAATCTCTCGCAGGCAGTGTAAAAACTCCAAACGAAAACAGGACAATCAGTATTTTGCCTGTAGCGTTTTGTAGGCGATTGATTGTCGGCATGTGGTCTGGGCGCCCAGGGGAGGGAAAGCGGCAAGAGGCTGGGAGGGCAGTTTCATTGAGGGCTTCTAGTAACCATAGACAGAGCTGGATCTGGTGCGATGAGGCAGACTGATTTCACACGGCGAGTGACAATGGTATCCAGCACATCGCTGCCCCAGACGGTGACAGGAGAGAAATGACTCACCCGGGGACAGAGAGACAAAGAGTGAGAGTGCAAAAAGAAATAAAGCAACACACTAAAAGAGCGAGGGAGAGGAAAGAAAATAGAACTGCCCCTGCTCCAAGCAGTAGGATCTTAGATTTCTCCCAGCAGTGCGGTCCCTCTATGGCTCACACTGGCTGGAGCCCATTCAAACATGCCTTTGTGCTGACGTGGGAAAACTATGGAACATGTTTTTTTTCTACTTAAGACTGCGATTGGAGACGTTGAGTTCTCACTGGTAGGGGGTTTCTCCAATATCTGGAGGGGTAAAAATTATACCTTAATGATGCCAAAAACATATACATATGCGCCAAAACCTGCTTGGGACCGATTAATGTAATTTCTCGGAATATTTGGGTTTTATTTGTTTCCTAACGAAGTATTCCCTTCCCATAAATGCACAATTTACCTAATCTCTAGGTGCCAAAATAAGGAAAAAAAAATCTAAATATTTGTTCTAATTAACATAGTGATTTAAAGAGTATTTACTTTGTGGTGCTTACTCAGCCTAGCTATAATTTGTCTGTTTATCTTAACTACATGACATGGTAATATGTTAACATTTTACATTGCTAAGATGAGCAGCATGAAACCCAAATGGAGTGTTCTTCATGACCACATCGAAATAGGAGCAAAAAAGTTAAAAGATCGGTTACAAACACTATTTGTATATAACGTTTAACATATATATTTATATATTATGTATATTATGCATCCACTGATAAGCTTTTTTGAGTCCGATATTGATTGCTGATCTTTATATCTACTAGATCCGCAGGCCACAGGCCAATAACGATCACTGGCAGGGGCAGGGTGCTGTGTTGTGACCTGTTGTTTTAAAACAATAAGATGGTATCATCTTTATTTTCACTAAATGATAAGTGTGCGGATGAATCAATTGGCAAGAATAACACAACAAGGACAATTTGAATCATACATTGAAGACCCACATATTGTGATGGTGTGAAATGAGTGGACCAATGCGCAGGCAGTAGGCTGACGAATCCCTTTATTTCAGGATGTAGAAATGCAGATGTCTCATAGAGTTTAGGTAGTGTAACGACTACGACCGGTAACAATCACGGACACAGAGACAAGACACACAGGGGATTAAGTAGCCAACTACATTAGATGCAGCTGGCGGGTAATCAGGAAGGGTGCGTTCACGAGCCATGGGAAAACAGGACATACGAGTACGATGGCAACTAAAAGGCCGGCGACGTCGAACGCCGGGGTGCTACGCGACCAGGAGAGAGCACGGCATCAGGAGGCGCCGTGACACATATTGAAAATATTTAGGAATATATGGACATATCATTAAACTTTCAGTAGTCATGTCAATCAACCATACATGACCTGGAAGCAAATATGTTTTCCTTAATTGTTTGGATAGGATGAATATGTAATGTAGTTTGTTTCTGCAGTGAAAACGCCTGTATATCATTACAATACATCTCCGGATCTGTACAATTTGGGATAGCATACACATTATCAAGGAAATTCGGATGGTCTCTATACATTAGGAAATGCATGTCTAGGGTGCAATAACACACATACAAATTGCGCTAAATAATATCGCACCAGTCAGAAATGTTTTTAAATCTCAGGGTGGGACAGCCTAAACATGAGATAGCAAAGTTGGTTTTATCTCGGAGAATGAATGGTTCAAGATATACTCTTTAATTATAACGAATTATGTAAATTAGATTAACATCATAGCCGTCATAGCCGTCGATTTTAAGTTGGTATAGTGAATACAATGGAGACAAATTGGTTTGGTCCCTCCATCTTTAACGTTTCAAGAGATCCTGTTTTAAGGGTTAAATCATTATAATCATGCCAATTAGACTAATTAATACAGTTAGCGTTAGGCAAGGTTTCAGTTTCTAAAGGTAACAAAGTGGGCAAAAATAGTGGATTCGACTATAGATTAACGCTAAAACAGTTCAAGAGATTTTTAGCGTTAACAATGGTTAAAAATTAATTGATTGGTATAAGTGTGGGAAGAGATACATCTAGAAGGTTTGGTTTAATTAATTCCAGTACTATTTCTCCTACTGAAATGCATTGGGAGCTTGTGTAAATATTGTTATAGTTAAAAAGAAACATAATTTATATCAAAACCATCTCTTCCAGCACTCAAATTCCGGAAGTGTGGCTATTTAAGTGATTTAATGTGAATAGCTTTCATTTTTTAGGCTCCAGAGCGGGCTTATTAATTGGAATAATAATAATACTAAAGGAGAAATTTGCAGGCGTGCTTTGCCTTTAGCAAGCACAGTTCAGAATTCTGTTTGTCGTTCCAAATCATGAATCATCACTAACAATATTTTACACGCGCATAATAAGCCCGTTGTGATACCATGTCATCAGCAGTTCGGTTCTACCGCTCTAGACAAAGGAATGTTTTGGAACGTATTGTCATTCCAGCATAAAGTGCTGTATCACTGCATTAAAATGTCAACAAATCTCGAAACAAAACGCATATTTTCTTAAACATCTTGCCCTTGTGAACAACACATTGCATATTTTGGGGATAACGAGTTTTTCTGTTCGTGATTTTATTGTCATTCTTATAAGCCTAGAATCCGCCAGCGCATCGCAATTCCAGGGCGCTGAGAGAACACACTCGGATGACACGTTCTTATTACTGTAGCAACGCGCAGCGAACGAGGTTGCCTTTGTACAGGTTAGCGCAGCTTTCCATTGGTGAATAAGACCAGGACAAAGCCGTCAAAATCACTGCGCAATAAAACCAGTCGCAATCAAAAATAAAACGTAAACAACATAACACGATTTATAACAAGCCAACCGTAAATATGAATTATTATAGTAATCCCTATAGATAATGGCGCTATAGGCTTAGTACTTAATGGCATTAATGCAGTGAAGGATGACAAAGCAAGGTCTGAGCGTATGAGTGGCTTTTGTTTATGGCTCTTCGCCGCGTTTCTCAAGTCAAACCGCTGTAGGCTATGTACAGTTGTAGACACAAACAAACTTGAGTTATGAAGAACTATGTAAATATACAGAAGGGGGTATCACGTTCCCCCTGATTCATTCCGTGTGTGTTCTGGTTCTTTAAACCGTAGACTACCCCCCCGGCTTTCAGACCGATTGCATTTGAGACTGAACCAAATAAAGCCCACAGTCCTCACACAGCGACTATATCTGCTGCTTTCATGTAGATTTATGGGCAGATTGTAGTGTAATTGCTAGTTTTACCCCGGTGCTTCTTAGCCAAGTGCACCATCCAACAAATTGCGTTAACTACTAATCAGCAGTACGGCGCTGTTTAATGTGTGAGAGCATTTTACGTGTGAGCAGAGTGACTAACTGCAGGATAATATTGACAAAGAACACAACCATGTCCTACTATGCATCTAAAGAACACGGATAATTCTCAAATAAGACATCAGGGCAATATTTGTGAATTAATACTCATTTAAAATCGAATTGCGTTGCACATTTCAAACTACTGCAAGTTCATTCATGAATGCCACGCAGTGAATGAAGGCGGGAATTCAGACTTGGGGTTGCCTTTTGCGAAGTCCCCCTTAATCGGCTAGGGCGTTTGCAAGTGACAGCTTCTATTCTCTCAGAGAAAACAAGAACGATGCCTGACCGGGACAATCACTACATCGCGCCTCCTCCGGGATAGCAGTGCAGTTACGATACCAGTTGCAACACAAATCGGAGGGAAGCGCACACTACACTGACTCAGATCATAACAGGATGTGGCTGATTTACGTTACACACTTCAATCGAGTAATCACACTGCAATTAGCTACAACCAAACAAAAAAAGGTACGAAGCCAAGCATAAGAGATTAACACATCTATAATTCAGGAGAGGTTTTCTTAGCTTTGAACTCCGACCCACTCACAGCATACAAGTTAATAACTTCCTTCGCCGTTATAATCATGCTGTCCATATTGAAGCACCACCACACTGAAATCCAACAATTGAGCCATTTCATAATACATTCCCGTAAATTCGTGCACATATGCATGCTGCTCACCTTTCAATTTGCGCTTTTTTTCTTGTAATCCAGCCCTTTTGTCCGTAAACCAAATATTGTTTTTTTTCACATGATGACTTCCTTGCAGCTTCCTGAAGCCCACAGTGCAGGGGAAAAAAACATCTGCGTTTACACGAATCGCTTATTTATCTATGTAAAAAATAAGTTTTGGTTCTAAAATTATTCGCTGCTAAGTGTTGTTCTTCAGCAAAAGTCAGTGTGTGTGATGATCCTGTACAGCGTGCCGCTCGGTCTCGAATGGAACGCCTACTCCCAATTGCTACATTGTTGACATTCGGCCACTGACGTCATGTCATTCTACCCCCCATTCACAACATTATGCGGTGAAAATTGCGTTGGGGCCCTGGGCAGTAGCCGCGTACTGAAAAGAATGTCCGTATCTTGCGTTTGTGAATAGCTCTCATGTGCACGCGAAGCGCGCGACCATCCATCTGTTCAGCAGCCCGTCTCCATGAGCTGTTAAAACATTTCCATGACTAATGAAATGTAGGCAACGAGGCATTTAAGGAACACGACCAACACCGCCAGAATGTCAATGTTGCAGTTCACGTTTACGTCGTAATACACGTGGCTTTTAAAGGCACTGAAATACATTGATATTTTATTACAAATATGACACTTCATTTGAAATTCCGACTTCTTTAGAGATTGAAGCGTTAAGTCGCTTCATTTACATTCAGTCCTGACTTGTGGAATTAACATTCCTCCTAATATCAAAACAAATAAAGACCCTAACCTTTTTAACAGAAACAAGTGTTTGCATTAAATATTTTTTTCCTAAAAATGTGTTAACAATAGTGAGCGTATTTGTACTGGTCCAATGTGGGAATCAAACCCACAACCCCAATAAGAATTGTGAAATCGTGGTACTGTTACACAATGTACACATTCCACACTAATAAATAACACCTTAGCGGAGTTCTACACAACAAAAATTCTCTCTCGATTCTGTGTAGATCTTGGCCGTTTAAATCCATACAACTAAGAGGCGTGGATTTTAACCAGAGGTAGAAAACATTTGGGATTTCACGGCACATTTTGCTCTGGATTAGACGACATACAATTTGTACCACACCAAACTTCCGCCGGACATATGGTATTTTAATTTCGAATGTTAGATTCCTCCCCAGGGGAGCATGCATGTCACTGAAAAAGATCACTCCGCCAAGGGATTCCATTTTTTATTCAAAAGTATTATGTTACGCAATTAGCATTCAGCAGCGGCATTGGAGAATTGCTGTCTCACCTCACGCTGCTGCCTAGGTATGTCTTAATAGTGGCTCTGACACAAAAACACTGTCAACAAACAGGCATTTGTTTATGCAACAGCAAAGCAATATGGGAAAACAAAACAATGGTTCAAGTGACTTACCTTTGAATCAGAAGAAAACACGCTAAGTGGCCTACTCAGGAAGGTGTTCGGGGCCTGCGGGGAATTTCTCAACATTCTCAGCCGCAGAGCATCGCATATAATGAAACATACGGAGGGATATCGCCGGTAAGAATTGCATAGAAATTGAATAGTTCAGCTCACTCCCACAGGCAAAGACTATTGATAACACGTAAGCAGGGTCATGGCAGCCTCTTGTCAGCTTGCTATGTCATGCAATGTATAGAAGCACTGCATTGAAGTAGTTTAATACTACACTCCATGCCAACTATGACAAAACACAGCGCATGGCTTGAACTTGAAAGGCCTAGATGCACTATGACTACCTGCGGGTGTTTGGAGTGGGTGTTTTTATTTGCCCTGTGTCATTATGTGTAGCAACATACGTACAAGACTTAGTCTTCTTTTTCATTGATGAACAATGTCCGTCTTCTGTGCCTCCAGGTTCGACCGGGAATTTTTTCCGATTCACGTAGTCTGCCAGAGGAATTATTTCCTTTTTTTTTTTTTGCTGTTCATGTCGAACAGCAAAACTGAGTTCACCCATGCTAAAGAAGATCTAAGATTGTTCTGTTCATGTCGAACAGAAAAACTGAGTTCACCCATGCTAAAGAAGAGCTGTGCAGAGTAAAGGGGGACATTTTGTGAGGAGCAAACAGGAACATCCATGAAGGAGAGTTTTGAGGAGAAAGCAGGAACATCCACGAAAGAGAGGTTTGTGAGGCCAGAGACACACTGCTTGACAATCCTGAACTAATCCAGCAGATTACTGAAGACATTCATATTCATATGTATCCACAGAAACCTTCAGATCATCTGAAGCTTTTAAAACCCATCCAAATGGTTAAGCTGGGCTTGGAGCCTCTTTAGCGTGTTTCATATCATAGAACTGACAGACAGGCATGTCTCAATCTTTTGTCTCATATCGTTAAACTGACAGACAGACATGGCTCACTCTTTAGCATAGCAAACAGTACTCCAAGTCAATCTATTGCCCATACTAAGAATGCTGAAAGTGCATGATAATTACGTTATAAATGCGAGCACAGGCGTGAGTTCGCACGCACACACACACACACACACACACACACACACTAGTGGCTTTGCTGCACTCAACAAACTCTTTCTGGGGCATTTTACACAGGCCAAACTGGTGGAAGGGGGTGGGTTTAGAGGACGTGGGTGAGGGTGAGGAAGGGGTGAGGAGCCCACAGTGAGCATGGCAAATCCTGGGTTTCCCACCCAAACTGCAGACAAACATTGTGGTTTTATGTCAGGAAGTCCAATTAGAGCAAATACAAACAGCATGTTCAGTGTCTGATGTTCAAGCTAGACATTCAAGGTCTGGCGGGGGAAACTGCAGAAAGGACTGAGTCAACTCCCCCAGAGAGCAGAAGAAAAGCTAAGGAACCATGAGCTTTCAGTTCTGAGGACAAGGCAGTGGCAGATTGCTCAACAGAGAGGAATGTTGTTTTTGTGTTGCGTTGCAAAAAAAAAAAAACCCAAAGCAACAGACAGAGTCATCCGTTACGAGGAAAACAATTCCCCAAACTGGAGCTCAGCACGGATTCAATGCTGCTAAATCTGGAAAAGCATATTTAAGCTCTTCTTTGTGTCACAGTCCCAGTGTCACGTTGACTACATGGATTAGCTGAGGTATTTCAGATCCATCCCTTCAGACCACACAGGAGCTCTAGTTCGGAAATTCGGAAGATTCACAAAGGCCATCCTGAAAATGTAGTTCCTGGAAAAAGCAATAGACACAAGATCTTATGTCTTGTTTATCAATAACAAGCAGAAACTTCACTTTGTGTATTCTGTAGTTTACACGGTGTACATGTAAGATATACTGTATACACTACAGCTGTGCAAGCATAGCTGACACATATAATCCTGCAATTTGCCCAACCGAGTGACTCAAACCAAAAGTGCCTGAAATATATATAAAAATAAAATAAAAAAACCTGCACAAACTGAAAGAGTCGACTCGGTCAGGGAGTCACGTGCGCGTATGGATGACTCATTTCAAAGTGATTGAGCAGGGTTTCGCGGTCGGAGATATGAGATTTTGAGCCAGAAAGCATCCGTGAATTTGCTGGCTAAGGAGAGACGACAAGCCCGAACAGAGGCACCGAGACGTACATTCAGCCTCGTTGTTGACCCGCAGCCGGCATGACACCCAAAGCCAAATTCCTTGATTACGTCAATTACTGCAGCTCTGACTGTGCCAAGGGGAGCGTTCTAACCGCCATTCATAACAAAGCTTGCCGCAGACCAACTTCTCAGGATCAGGTTACCTTTAGGACAGGCAACAAACAGTAACGGGTAGTATATACAGCACACACACTTACACAATGACACATTCGCCTGAGAATCCTAAGACGTTTCGGATACAAAACTGGGATTCCCTTACGTATCCCATTTCTGATCTGTGCATTCCCAACAGCACCGAGTGTTGTTTGTAAAGTTTATTTATCTGACAGAGTCCACAGTCCATGTCTAAAACACCCTAAACATCTTATGCTGCATGTGAGGACTTGCTAACCTTTTCGGATGTCTTTACTGCAAAGTGAGGACTGGCGAAGGGTCCAGAGGTCTTTCAATTTGACATGGGTAACTGTTGCTGTGAGGGGCTCACAAGTGTAGTAACATGTGTACACCTTTCGCTTTCCATAACACTGCTGTTTAACTGGTAAAACACACCGGGTCAGTCGCTGCCTCAGGCCTGCTTGTTTGGCAGTTGAAGCTGTTTTTCCTTTTTCCACTTTCTGATGGAAAGATGGAAGCCAGAAATTGCATGGCTGACAGGTTGTTATTTTTATGTTCGTCAAGTGTGGACAAGTGTTTGTGTGTTTGTGTGTGTGTGCGCGGCGACGGCAGGGTTCAAACCAACGCTAAAACCAATTCCATGGCACATTAGCATCACCCTCCGTCACTCACATAGCGTAAATACACAAATCCAGTCACACACACTAACAGAGCTTTGTTTACTGACAAATTTAACCACCGTGCTGACCAATCAGGGAGGAGCACAAACGGAGACGTTTGAATGGCTGCCATATAAGCAGGTGAGGGAATAACTCTCCTATGTTCCGTGTTGATGGTGACTTGATGCGCAGTTGCTTTTGAATAACTCTTTGTGTTCCCGGGGAGCGCGGTAAACATGCTATCCATTTAGTCTAGACTGTATTCAGACTTAGCGAGGCTTGTTGCATTGGCTGTTTACACTGGAAGCAGACCTCTGTGCTCTGTGCTTTAAGCTGCTTGCGAAGTGGCTAAACGGGTGAAATCCTTTAAGTCGGACCGCTAGAGCGTCAAATGTAGACAGTTGCCTGTTCACACTTGCTTGTTGCTCTGTCGAGTAATAGATGGAAAAAAACAAAACTCGTTGGAGTGTGAGATGAGTCATCACAATTTAAGATCTCCCTCCCCCTCCCCCCCTTATCTGCATGCCTGTCTAGCTCCTCCGCTCCTCGGAAAGCCTTCGTCACCACAGGCACATTTCAGCAATTACCTTTTGTCCACATCCTATCAGTCACATGGGGCTTTAATAACAGCCTGTCAAACTGTTCCGCTTACAAAAAGACCATCCTGCGGTGTATATATATCTCCCGTTCTCTCTCTCACACACACACACACTGTGCCTTCGGGAAGTATTCAAGCCCAACACGCGTTGCCCGCACTTTCTGGTCCCCTAATTCACGGAGTAAGAAACCTCACTCAAGTGGCAACAAAAATACCTATATTGTAACCATTTGTTTCTTCCTCAGTAGCAATTGTTTGGACTTTTTTTTTTTGGGGGGGACCAATCAGAGAGGATCAGTGCATTCCAACAGCATTGTTTGTTCGTATTTGCAATTGTATCTTGACTCTCACGATTTTGCCACATTTTCTCCAATTCTTCCTGTTAGATGTCCACACCAGGCTGTCATTTTCCCCCACGGCTGCAAGTCCACCCAGAAAGTCAATCCAGCACAAACAACGCCACTGATCCGTTATGCTCTTGCCTCCTGGAGGGCTTTTGTACGGTCCCATACCTTGACTCTAATGACCATTTTATTGCTGTCAGCTTTCTGGGTGGAATAATGTGTTGATTTAGAGGCACAATGGGATGGCGTATAACTATCTAGCTAGACGTATTCCAGAGCCGGGTTGAATTGTTCATTCTTCTCCCTACCACTTTCTCACCGGGTCAGGTGTGTTGTGCATCAACTCAGCTCAAGAGACAGTACCTCTATGGGGCCAGAATGATTGAAACAACAGTTCGTTACTTCACATCAATACAATGGAACACAAATCACTTAAACGATTTTTGCTGATCGGTCAATGACTTCCTACTGTTTAAACACAATATACCGTAGCCTTCCTTGCAAGACGCCACTGCCTAGTAAAGGGTACTGAATGTAACCAGACAAGGCAGAGCTGGAGCTCTTTGTGTCGTCCAGACAGGAACTTCAATAATGGCCCGTTGCCTCTCTGAAGGCCGACCTGGGATTCACCCAGATTAATGGAATACGGATCTGGCACACGGCGCAATTTCTAGAGCAACGTGCAAGTTATTGTGACCCAAATTCTGTCCGTTATTAAAAACGGCAACATCTCTCAAAGTGTTTCCAGCCTATTTATGTCACACAGTTTCCATGGCTACCACGGGATAGATCAGATCTAATGCACATTTCAAGTATAACTTCAACTTTCTTTTTTCTCCCCCCAGTGAGATGATGAATGATTATTCTGCCTCCACAATGAGCTGATGGACATCGACAAAAGCAGATATTCACTCTCAATGGCCTCGTCTACAAACGGCAGAAACCGACAAGTTGTCGGACGATTCCATCTCAAAGTAGCTATAGACATTTATTCTGCGTTTCAGAATAGCCAACTTGCACAGACATACTAGTTAAGGGAATTTTAAAAAGCCTGGTGAGTTTGATCTATGCTCTTAGCATGCTGGTCTCTGTCTCCTAACACGAAATGCGGTGTTCCATATTATCCTAGAACAGATGCACTACAGTTCTTCCAAATCAAACTAATCCCCCACTAAGAATATAAAATATTTGATTTCTCCTTGGAAACCAGAATGACACATAACCGAGAATGACATTAGATAAGAATTTAGGCAGGGTATATACAGTATATACATGTTAGAATGCTAATGAAGAAGCTGCCTGGTTATTAATACCCGGTTTACAGTATATCAAATGCTGTAAACTGAGTTTTAAAACCCATGGAGCTTCTCCATTGGCATTCTATACTGCCATATTAAGTAGTGTACTATTTAGGCAATGAACAGAATGCCACTTGGAACACACTCTAAAGATCACATTTTTGGTTTCCATGGCCACACAGACTTTCACCACTCATTTCTTAGTCTGCAGACAAAAAGCCTAGCACAAAGTGACAAAGTTCCTGTAAGAACAAAGCTTCCCCAGCACAGGAGGCCTCCTAACAATATGTTCAGTTCCTTTTTTCCACCGGTGCTCAAAGGTTCACTGAGGGCATGCAAGCAGGCCAGAACACAGTACAATACCTGGCTGCAGAAGCAAGATGACATCATTTCTCAATTAAATTATTCATTGTCTTCTGTCTAGCAGTCAACTTCAAACGCACTAGATATACTCAAAGTGAGAAGTGGAAAACACGGATGATCGTTTTAACACAAAATAAAACACTTGTCGTCTCAATTTTGTTCAACTCTTGAAAGAGAAATTATTTATTGCTGGTTTCTGATATTTGTTGCTTAAGACGTTGATATTAAACAGTTCCCTCCATGGGAACATGCTCAATAACACGGGTATTCAGACAATCTATACACTAGGTAACATCGGTTGCCTACCATCGTAGACAATACGAAGGGTCGGTTAGATACCGCAGCATGGCAAAGCGCAATGCCGTTTCTTTGTCTGTGAAAAACAGCCACGGTTCCTGCACAGCAAAAGTCATACGATACCATGTGTAGATGTTGCGCGCCATCTACTGGCGAAACCCAGCGTGACACCGCATGTCAGGCTGGGTAAAACTATGAGCAGTAACGGCTGTTGGACACGCAGTAGCACCCCTCAGATTACATTCTGCCAGTCATCATTTTGTCTGTGCCTACCCAGGCAAATTACTGGGTGTTGTCGCTTCACACCTGGGACGCAATTATTGAGAAATGTCCATGGTTTTGGACGAGACCTCGAATGAAATAAACAAGTGCACACGCTACCAATTTCTATAATCGTGAGCTAAGCATTCTGAATTATGTGGGTGGGTATGTACACTATACATATCACAAAATTGCACATAACACACAATCTTCTAATAATAAAAGATAAACTGAGTTGAAATAATCTAAACCGGGAGGAATTGTTTTATTTCATGAGGCCACCCTCCTAGGCACATAGCTGTTCCCAATAGCTTAAGAAAGATGTTATGTACAGTAAATGGTCAATAGAAATATAGTAAATATAACTTACAAGGAAATAATATAGAAAACGGCAGCAAAAGAACCCATTACCTACTACCGCTTGCAGAATATCATAATGTGCATTTCAAAATAAAAGACCTAAATTGTTAATTACACTTAATCATTAAAACCAGATGATTGTGCAGCACATGTAAAGGATGGTAGCTCAGTCAGGTCGGCTCAAATTAAACAACAAGTCAACATTTTAAAGTGTAGTTATCCGAGCCACTCCATTAGCATGAATACTTAAAGCAGTGACATATTTCATCATGAAGTCCCTTTGCATAATTCACTTGACCAGGCAATTGGCTGCATGGAAATCCGGAGGAATAACATCAAATTCTTCTAAACCAAAAGTAACACCATTCTTACGGACAGCTGATTACATTTAAACGAGCTGCAAACACATTCCCACCTTAAATAAAGCAAAGAAAACGGGCACTTTAAAAGCCAGCAATCAAATTCTAAGGCAACAGGTGAACAAAATACATACACCATCTAGGAGAGGCAATAGGCCTCTCTTCCCTGTATATAATCAGCATTCTCAGATTAAAGTAGAACTACTAACACAAATAATAATAAAAAAAAGAGACTAAAACACAGAACACTAGTCATGATAAATGTTGCACTGTCATCTTCATTCATTGTTCGGTTCACTTAAGAAGCCTGGAAAAAATAATTTTTGTTTTTTGGAGACAACTATAAATATTGTGTCACTTAGGCCCAACCTACCTTCCTATACAGGTTTAACATATTAACATGACACGCAATTCCTTTTTTTCCCCATTATCCAAGGGTGGATATCTAAAGTACATTCCCTATTTAAAAGAACACAGAATACACAACTTGCTTTCAAATGAGTGTCGGGTGGTGGATTCCTTGACGGGTGGAGAACTAAATATACCCAAACTCAGTGGATACAAGGATGGCTATAATTGCATAAAAAGTAACAACAACAACAACAAAAAAAACAGAACGCAGTGATCAAATAATAGGAAATCATTTCCGCTTGTAATTCACACTTTGTCCAGACCGACGTTTTTTTTCACATTCTCAAGGAACCATTGTCCAGGGAGGAGCCCAGGGGAGGGTCAGACTGACCAATGGGAGGAGACACACTGTCCAGGCAGCCCAGGGGAGGAACAGACTGACCAATGGGAGGAGACACACTGACCAGGCAGCCCAGGGGAGGGTTTAGAGGGGCCCTGAGAGCAAGAGACAGCTTACTTTACCCCCCTCACTGTCCTCCCAGTAGTGGAACACAGGGCAATAGCGGTTTCCTGTCCACACACACACAACCCGATGCTAACAACCTTGACCCCTAGGGTCTAGAAGGCCCAGCTCTTTGCCCCTGGATCGGTTCACTGAACCCAAGGAAATCACTAACCCGAGCTTAGAGCTCTTCGCGAACTGTGTCCAGATGTGTGGATGGATGGACGGCCCCTGTAGATATGCAAGAGGCATTGACGCAGAGTCCCCCTCCACATCAGCCTGACAGCGTGCGCACACACCTCTGTGTGACGTTTCCGCAGCAGCGTGCCCTATGGAGCAGCACACAGGTCTCTACAGGCCAGGACAGACCCACTGGAACCGAGAGGTGGAGGGAGGCCAGGGCCTGTGCAGTTTATGAGGCCGAGGCCGGGGGGGAGATGGTGTCAGTCCTTTTGACGTTGGGGTTTCAGGGAAGACGACACGGGAGTCTAATTCTGATGTTTTTCTAACTGATCTTTTGAGAGCAGAGCTGGTCGGGTCGGTCAAACGTCCGGTTAGTTAGGATGAGAGAAGTACAGTGCCTGTGCGAGTACAGCCTAGTTGACCACGACCGGAGGCTAGATCAGAAGGAGGGGAGATCATAATAAAGGGAAGGGGAGATCAGAAGGGCAGATCGCGAGGAGGCAAGGGGTGAAGGAGGGGAGGTCACATTGGGGACAGTTGGAGTGTCTCTGCAGCAGGGTCCAGGCATGGCCCGTGACGGGCCCATCATGACGTGCCCTGTCTCTTCTGTTGCTGGGCACGGATCAGTTCCAGCTGCTTTTTGCACTTCTGGTAGTAGGTGGACAGAGACTTGTTCTCCTCCAGCAGCTTCTTGTGCTCCTGGACCAGGCGGGACGTGTTCTGCTGGTCCTTCTCATCCTGGTCCAGTTCAGCAATCAACTCTTTCCTGGAGAAATGGACTGGTTTGGTTAAATGGACTGGTTTGGTTTGGTTAAATGGACTGGTTTGGTTTGGTTAAATGGATTGGTTTGGTTTAACTGACTGGTTTGGTTAAATGGACTGGTTTGGTTAAATTGACTGGTTTGGTTTGGTTAAATGGACTGGTTTGGTTTGGTTAAATGGATTGGTTTGGTTAAACGGACTGGTTTGGTTAAATGGACTGGTTTGGTTTGGTTAAATGGATTGGATTGGTTTGGTTAAATGGATTGGATTGGTTTGGTTAAACGGACTGGTTTGGTTAAACGGACTGGTTTGGTTAAATGGACTGGTTTGGTTAAATGGACTGGTTTGGTTTGGTTAAATGGATTGGATTGGTTTGGTTAAATGGACTGGTTTGGTTAAATGGATTGGTTTGGTTAAATGGACTGGTTTGGTTTGGTTAAATGGATTGGACTGGTTTGGTTGAATGGATTGGACTGGTTTGGTTGAATGGATTGGACTGGTTTGGTTGAATGGATTGGACTGGTTTGGTTGAATGGATTGGTTTGGTTAAATGCATGGGTTTTGCCACAATGTACAAGACCCTATGGAAATGAGACATGAACCCCTTCACAGTCCCATACATGTCTTCTGTATGTTCCTATGCTGTGATGTATACAGGACACAGACATCCTCGCGGCATCAGACTGCTTCATAGGTTATTGTAAAATAACAACTGCCCCACACTCTGTACTAAACATTTATCCCGTCCACGAGACACAAAACATTCCCCAGAACCCTGAATAGTTTGTGGGAAGCCCAACGGTTTCACCAGCAGACACAGCCCCCCTCTGCTGCAGTCGTCTATAAATACGAGATGAGCTCTTTGGCCCAACGCAGCCAGTTGTCCCACTACGAACATCTTCCCCAGTCAGCAGGCTTGTTTGCTTGGTATTTTCCATCCAAATTCAGTCATTGCCTCTGGGTGGCATCAGAATACCCCAGCCCTCTCCTTGACACAGGTCTGCATGGTGCAGATGTGTACGAACACATTTAGCCCGGCCGACGGTACACAGTGAACCGCATCAGGGCTTCATGAGAGCCCCTTCAGAAACAGGGGGAAGAACCCCCAGAGCATTACCGCAGGGGGGAACCCCCAGAACATTACCGCATTACCGCAGGGGGGAACCCCCAGAGCATTACCGCATTACCTGGTTGACCACTTACTTTCTCTGGATCAGCAAGGCGATTTCAGTCTGCACTTTCAAGTACTCCTGGGCCATTTTGCAGTGCTGCTCAAACACAGCCATGGACTCTTTGGAGTTTGGGCAAGGAGCGAGAGGCTGAAAATAAACACGTGTGTTGTCGTTAATTGATTCGGGGAGTGTACAGCCAAGTCAGGCTCAATTACATTTATTTTTACCAGATCTCAGAATTGTCTGAGCCTTAAAACATTTCTCATTTTAGATATTATATCTTTACAGCAGTAACCTCTTTCCTAATTGAGTTAACACCGTCGCTTCATATTGTCCTGGAAAACACACGAGGAAACAGCCGATCTCTAGGATCACCGCGACGGCACACTGTTCTGACGGCTCCACACAAACGCACGAATGGACCGGCGCTGGAGACGCCTCGCGGTTTAAAACAACTGCAAACATGAGCAGGCCAGGGGAGGACCGGTTTGAGATCCCTACCTGCAGCTGGTGGTCCAGAGTGAGATAAGCCATGGGAATGGAGTTGTCTGAGCCGTTGGTATCTGGGCAAGAGAGGGCCAGACGTGGGTTTGTTTATGCTCCGACAGGGGCCACTGGCCAGTTATCAATAGACACTAGAAGCTCTTCAACAGAAATAGACCCCAGACCCCCCCCAGGCTCTGGGTGACAGGAGGCTAGCGCCTTAAATCATTGATGAGGATTACGTCATGTCTGCAGAGCCTGCTCAACTGATTTACAGTCCCCGAAGGCGCGGATACCGTTTTAACCCCATGCGATGGTGGCACGCAACCAACAGGAAGGGCTGAATGCATTCAATCAAACTGGTTACAAAAGGGCCGGCGCTCACTACCTGTCCTTCCACCGCAGGTGAACGCCCTGGTCTGAGAGTAGCGGTGGAAGGGCTTCAGTGGGACCAGCGCGTCGAGGACGTACCTGCGGGGTCGTCGGGGGAGAAGCTGCAGCTTCTGATGCTGCTTTTATCAGGTGGCATCATCCTCACGCTGGGACTAGAGGACCTGCTGCTGTTCCTGCTCCCCTGCAACAGGCCGACAACACTGTCAATCACTCAGCCCTCTAATCGCACAGGATTAATGGGTGTGTCCACAAAACCTGGAGCACACGGCTCCACCGAGAGATATATATATATATATAGGTGAACGTTCTAGTTTCTGATTAAATCTAAATTGCCATCTAAGCAAAGCATAGGAAGATGTGCCTTCTAAGAAATTACATGGTAGTAACCAGCGGTTAGGAATGTTGTCAGGAAGCTGTCACAACTCTCAACGAAGAGGTCTTTAATGATAAATATCCAAAGGGAACAAGAAAACGTTTTCTCGACACCTGTACTACCATTTAGTTCCTCCATTACATCCTGCATCCTCTCCCCAAGGGACACCCACTCTGACTGAGCATGTATGAAATCCTCTGAGAGAAACCCTGGGATAAAAGGCGTCATCAGGCAAAACCCAAAGCAATTCACAGAGGTGGCAAACATACTATACCACTTTAAAAGGTAACCGAAGGATGTGTCAAAACAACGAGAGCCACCCACTGAACACAACCCTTTGAGAATGCCTGGAGAGCCGCTCAGGTCTGAAGGTTTCTGCACAGCGCCACCCCAGACAATCAGACGGTAAATCCGCCTACCTGGCTGGACTCGGAGACGATCCCCGGGAGGTCCTGTACAGATCTACGTCTCTGGGAATCGCTGGTGGCTGGAGGCGGGACGGAGACAATGACATGGGTGAACACGGAGCGAGGTTAGAGAAAGAGACAGACAGAAGGAAGCGGCTGCAGGAGGTCTGATCTGTTTGGGTCTCCCTGTGATGTGACCAGAGGCCGTATTCGACCCGCGAGGGCCACAGAGAGATGGGACAGCTGCCGGTTTAACTCCAGACTCCCCGCCTGTCAACGTGTGTTCTGGCTTGGCCCCCCCAGTTCACCGACACGGCACACACACACACACACACACACACACGCCACCCAAATGCATAGCTAAGACTTGCCGTCACGTGTGTTCGTGCAGATTTGCCTGTTTGGGTTTGGAGGAACTAGGCTATTTCAGGGCCCCGGCACGCACTGTGGGAGCTAGGACAGGACCAGGCCAAAGGGGAGGCAGTCCAGGGCTGAACTCCTAGATGGTCTGGCATGTTCATCCACAGCCAAGGTAAACCTATGGTTGCCCAAGCCGCGCCCGGCATCAGACGACATCACAGCCGAAGGCCTGTTCAAAGTACCGTTGGGTCTATCTCGGCTGGAGAACTCTGAAGAATGTCTTCGGAGTCACGTTTTCCAGTTGGAGTATCGCCAATGTAAGTGTCTGGTAATCATCTGACAACGTTGTGAAGAAGCATCGTGCTCCTCCCCTCTGCACACGCCTGTCAGTCTAAGGACCCATGAAACAACACTGTATGGTGGGAAATGCTTTAGGCGGAAACGAAAATAGCCAAATATTTGGGACAATTTGACTGGACTGTGACTTTGAGACCCGACCAAGCCTGACTAGTCTTATGTACTAAAACATTGTAAATTCAAGTAATTTAAAACTCCCTAAAATATAGGTTTGCAACACTGCAGGGAGAAGGGATTCTAGTGTTACGGTTCAGTAACCAGTTGGAAAGTTTTTTTGTTTAATAAACTAATTTGGACATTGGGATATAGGGGCTACATTCCAAACCCAATCGTTGCTCAAGTATTGACCTTATACCTTTAACCCAATTCAACAAATCACACAGCTTATTTTATTTTGAAACCATTTAAGCAATGGGAATGAACAGAAATGCTTGGAAGGCCAGACCCTCTCTCTTATGACCCCCATAATGATTTAGGTCTGGTGTTTACCGTGTGTGTATGTGTGTGTGGTGACACATCATGCCAAATTCAAAAGACCTGTCCAAGGCCCTCAGAAGAAAGACGCGACATGCCCATGAGTCTGGGAGGAGGGCTGCAGAGCCAAAGTACATCATTATATATTCCCACAGATCTACAAATAGGGAACATTCCAGACCATTGCCAATATGACACCCAGTTTAGGCCAAGAGCCGACCGAAAGATGCTCATTAAAGTCTCCCAAATCCTCAGGGTAAGAACAAGTGATCTTGCCACAGTCAAAGTGCATGAGTCACCTGGCAGGAATAGATAGCACAAACTTGGCACACGTGTGTGTGTGTGGTCAGAAAGGAAGAAGCCTTAAAAAAGAATATCCAGCCATGCCTGACATTTGCCTGACAACCCCTAGGTAAAGACCTCAACTACCGAAAACAACCAGCACTGGCCAGTGAAGATTGCATTTCTGTTGGATTTGATTAACAAATGATTCCCATTTTCTGTCAGTCGTGAATATTACATATGCATGGGTCCTAAAACCTGAGAGGAAGCAACTTTCCATGGGGTTCACCGAAGCCTAGCCCTAAAAGGGCACGCAACAAACAAGCAATACACAGAATGTTTATTCAGATTAAGGACCTTTTTTTGTGTTTATCTTCGTAAAAATAGTTTGCTGACAACCGTGTAGGACTACGATACGAAACTAGTGCTAAACCAGAACTGTGAAAATGTCTCACTTACTAAAAGTACTACCTGGTACGCCAATTCCAGCAGTAAGAACCCTGTCATACCTTCAACAGCCCCTGTACGTCCCCCTGTTTACTGGACCACCCATTCCCAGGCAGACAGCCCTCTCCTGTGTGACACCCAGTTCTAATGTCCCCGTTCCTTTCATCCGCCAGCTCAGTAGGTGATTATAGCCGTGTGACCCTCAATGGGATGAAAATGAATTCAAAATGACTTATGCATCTCATCACATCCATTTCATCACATCCCTCTTGCGTCTACCAGCATCACGGGAGGAGATGGAGCCGTGTGTGTTTGTGTGTTACTGCAGGTCTATCATCCCCCCAAGCCTTAAAACAAGTTTGTATTGGCTCATCATTTCTCAGTGTTCTCATTGTCTTGAGGAAGTGGGTTATTGTCAGTATACCACGGCTAAATGCCTTATCAAGACACACAGCTTCTAGCCGTGCTATATTGGCCATGACATTATTTAGTTTTTTAGGACAAGTGATGGATATGACCAACAGAAAGTGGGAATTAGTTTAACTGTAACTATACTTTCATACTGTAAGAGAGAGATAAGCATGGTTGCATTAAATGTTGGAATAATATGATAACATGCATCAGTTCAACCCAATAAGTCTACAACCCAGTACCCACTGGGTTTCATGGGGATTAAAACAGGACGGTCCCTGTCGCCTGGCAGACCAGCAGTAACAGACACCACAGACCCGGCAGTCAAAGCACAGACAAAGCCCCCCCCCCCCGGCACCAGGTAGCCCTCATTGGTACCTGTGACGATGATCTTGGGAACGTCCAGAATGGTGCCATATGACGCCGTTTTACGGTGGCCTGGTTTATACTGGGGACGTGCTGCAACACACAGACACACAGCTGGGCAAACACGTGCATGCAGACAGGCCCTCCGCCACAGACAGCACACACATGTACACGCACATGTACACACACATGGGGGAAGCATGCGTCCTGTTCAAGGGGTTAGTTGGACACTCTGACGGCACTGTGCTAGCGACGGCGCTTTAGCTGAGAGAGAGAGAATGAGAGAGAGAGAGAGAAAGAGAGAGATAGATAGAGGAGACACAACAGGCATTCAGCGAACTAGCGATATTATTCTAAAATCGGAAACAAACAGGTGCGATCAAATTTAAAATAGCCGCCACTGTAAGGACACCCCAAAATGCATGGCCAGTATAAACCTAAACCCGGATAATTCACAAGGGAACGGTTTATTACAAATGCGTGGGAGGCGCAGCATGACAGGACGATAACGATGTCAATCAACTGATCGTGTGACACGGACAGGCCCGATGACCAATAACAAGCCATTCTGTCACACCTGTGAGGAGAGGGAGACGATTGGTTCCAACGCGGAACGGCATATGGAGGAGCTTATAAAGAAGCATGACGTTAAACTTGGATGATGAAAGCGGATGAAATGCAGCTCTGCGGATGATCCCCCCCCATATTAAAACTTTATTATTTCAGAATGTACCCATAATTCCCATAATGTGCTTAATGAATCGGTTAAATATAGAGAAATGAGGACAGTGAAACATCCCTGAATACCTAATAGATATATACACACAACATCACCATTAAAACATATGGAGATACATAATAAAATTCCCTTCCAACAATTTTTCATTAGGGACCTTATCGTCCGGATGTCGCAGCCCTTTTAAAACACGTGTGGCCTCCTAGTGGCCCTCTATCGTCCGGTGTAAGGTGCATACTGGGGCTACCTGCAGGAGAGAAAGACATTCTGTGCTCCAGCTCGGACAAATCTGTGCTCATCCTTTTGTTTTCCGAGGACACCAGGCTGTGGGTTCGTCCCGGCAGGCTCTCAACACTGCCCCCTCTGGACAGAGGCAAGCTCCGCAACGGATCTCCCTGACGGGACAGACAGAACAGGACTGCCCTTTGGTCTACAGTTATTCACAGTACACAGCATTTTTATAACAGCTGATTCCCAGAAAATGACAATATGCCCAAGGTCACGAGGCAGCGCGTAAATGCACATTAGTACACTTTTCTATCCGATAACCGGCGGCTGCCTCACCTTTGGCCTGAACTGATGCGTGATCTTGATGGTGTCGTTGCTCCCGTGAGAGTCGCCCTGTTCCACACTGGTGTCGGTCTTGTTGCTCGTGTTGGTGTAGTCCACACAGGAACCTGGAACACCCCGGAGAGGTGACAAGACAACAGAGATGTGACCACGCCGACGCAGAGACAACGACAACACTCGCGCTATTCTGCGGTTGCACGGGACAGCTACCTGTGCTGGTGGCCGAGCTACTCTGCCCCTCATGTGAGTACTGGTACGGGTACAGCAAGGGCTCATCAGACCCCGGGAAGCACTGGAAGAGAATGGTGGGCAGGAAATGTATGAGCGACCACTCCCAACAACGCCATCTCACCACGACGGCATCCTGACAACGGTGTCCATCTTGGCATCCAGGTTCAGTTGGGACATAGAGCACAAACACGTGGACATCTGGAATGGACCACGAGGCGGCCATTTTGACAGGCCGGCGATCTTTTGTTAAAGGCATTTGCAAGAGGAGTCAGAGCCCTACCCTCATAAGATGGGTCATGACCTTCACTATCTCTTCCATGGACGGCCTCTGGGAGGGGTCTTTAGACCAGCAGCGAGTCATCAGGCTCTCGATCGGCTTGGGAAGGTTCTTGATGAGCGGTGGCCGGGTACCTGAGCATTATCCATAAACAGAGCCATCCCACGTTAGACTGACATTTATCACCGTGAAAAACACAAAAACACCTGAACACAAACAAAAAAACGAAACAGAACAAAAAAATCTGACGTTGCTATAGTCAATCCGTCAAAACCGTGTTCCGCAGAGCACATTTCACCAGTTTTAATTCAACTTGCGATGACGGCCCCATAGCGGCAAGCTAAGGCTAGCGTATCACAGAGCCAGGTGCTAGGCCCCTTCCCCTCCGAGACTGTTCGGCAGAGCATCCTGCTCCGTCGCGCAACGGCGCGGAGAAGCGCTACACAGATGAGTTTGTCTTTTAATTGCCCTTCCCAGTCGGCCTGGTAACTCGTGTGCTCTCTCAGCCGGTACCAGCGGGGCGGTTGGCGCTCACACGGCCAGTGTGATTGACGGGACGGCGCAGAGATGAAGTTATTTCGCTCCAATCCCCAGTACCCCCCCCCCCCCCCCCCCCCCCCCCCCCCCCCTCCCCCCCCCC
>JACXGK010003267.1:0-46370 GCA_016801125.1 Novumbra hubbsi | reverse complement strand
GACACAGGCTAATAGTTCAGTAATCCCGGACGAGCCCCCATATGTTACGTGCCCACCTCCTTGATGGTACCTAACTAGTGAGCTCGCTGGAGGTGGGGGAACGCAACGGCCGGTGTCAAAACCCTATATAGGTGGGTGACTGAAAGAACACTAGAACAGACAAGTAGGTTGTGGTTTTCGTCCCTCACGGGGAATATATCTAACCTAATGTGTTTAACAGTGGTTAACTACGGGCATGTGTAAACCCCAGGGTATCTTACCTGACCCTTCTCCAAAGGGGTAGACAAACAGGTAGTACACATAACAGAGGAGTGCAGTAGAACAGAAACAATAACTGTAACATAGGAGAGCAAAAGTGTAGCCTCTCCAGCCTCTCCCAGGGGCTGAGCAAACACAATCTTCTCTTCTTTATGGGGACTTCTTAATTGGACACAGGTGTGGCCGCTTCAGTGGCCCAGTAGCTCCTCCCATCTCGTTATCTGCAATCTGCAAACAAACCAGACTCACCACCACCACACAAACACCCAATCAGGCTTTCACACCCACAACACAACCTCATAAACAAAGTGGAACGTAACAAGTACCCACTGTTGTTAGAGCTGTAAGCCTACTGCTAAGATACAGATAAGGTTACTGGTTGTACACCGCAGGACTGTCGTCTGTGATACGACCAAACTAAACGTAGAAATGCTGGGCATTTGTTGGAGGCTTTTAGCAGCGTTTTGTGTCCCAGTTAATATGGGATTCCACAGATATAATTCCCATGAATGTACCAAGTTTAAAAGACGTGCAAATAACACTGGGCTTTATTTACTTACCCTTCAACAGATTACAACTAATCAAAGCTGCTGTTGTCTTACAACTTCCCATTAAGGGGGGTTGCCCCCCATATATCTACAGTGGGGAGAACAAGTATTTGATACACTGCCGATTTTGCAGGTTTTCCTACTTACAAAGCATGTAGAGGTCTGTAATTATTATCATAAGTACACTTCAACTGTGAAAGACGGAGTCTTAAATGAAAATCCAGAAAATCACATTGTATGATTTTTTTGTAATTAATTTGCATTTTATTGCATGACATAAGTTTTTGATCACCTACCAACCAGTAAGAATTCCGGCTCTCACAGACCTGTTAGGTTTTCTTTAAGAAGCCTGTTCTCCACTCATTACCTGTATTAACTGTACCTGTTTGAACTTGTTACCTGTAGAAAAAACACCTGTCCACACACTCAATCAAACAGACTCCAACCTCTCCACAATGGCCAAGACCAGAGAGCTGTGTAAGGACTTCAGGGATAAAATTGTAGACCTGCACAAGGCTGGGATGGGCTACAGGACAAGAGGCAAGCAGCTTGGTGAGAAGGCAACAACTGTTGGCGCAATTATTAGAAAATGGAAGAAGTTCAAGATGATGGTCAATCACCCTCGGTCTGGGGCTCCATGCAAGATCTCACCTTGCGGGGCATCAATGATCATGAGCAAGGTTAGGGATCAGCCCAGAACTACACGGTAGGACCTGGTCAATGCTGGGAGTTTTCTTTGAGCTGGGACCACAGTCTCAAAGAAAACTATTAGTAACACACTACTGTCATGGATTAAAATCCTGCAGCACACGCAAGGTCCCCCTGCTCAAGCCAGCGCATGTCCAGGCCCGTATGAAGTTGACCAATGACCATCTGGATGATCCAGAGGAGGAATGGGAGAAGGTCATGTGGTCTGAGGAGACAAAAATATAGCTTTTTGGTCTAAACTCTACTCGCCATGTTTGGAGGAAGAAGAAGGACGAGTACAACCCCAAGAACACCATCCCAACCGTGAACCATGGAGGTGGAAACTTCATTCTTTGGGGATGCATTTCTGCAAAGGGGACAGGATGACTGCACCGCATTGAGGGGAGGATGGATGGGGCCATGTATCGCGAGATCTTGGCTAACAACCTCCTACCCTCAGTAAAGAGCATTGAAGATGGGTCGTGGCTGGGTCTTCCAGCATGACAACGACCCGATATACATAGCCAGGGCAACTAAGGAGTGGCTCTGTAAGAAGCATTTCAAGGTCCTGGAGTGGCCTAGCCAGTCTCCAGACCTGAACCCAATAGAAAATCTTTGGAGGGAGCTGAAAGTCTGTATTGCCCAGCGACAGCCCCAAAACCTGAAGGATCTGGAGAAGGTCTGTATGGAGGAGTGGGCCAAAATCCCTGCTGCAGTGTGTGCAAACCTGGTCAAGAACAACAGGAAACGTATGATCTCTGTAATTGCAAACAAAGGTTTCTGTACCAAATATTAAGTTCTGTTTTTTCATGTATCAATACTTGTCAGGCAAAAAAATGCAAATAAATTACTTAAAAATCATACAATGTGATTTTCTGGATTTTTGTTTTAGATTCCCCGTCCCTCACAGTTTAAGTGCACCTTTGATAAAAATTACAGACCTGCAAAATCGGCAGTGTATTAAATACCCCACTGTATATATACATATATATATATATATATATATACACATACATATATATATGTATATAGATGTATTTATTAGTATAGCCACCTTCCTCCTACAGTTCCTGCACTACAGAGACATGACAGGTATCAAAATGTGTGTCTCGTTTTCGATTGCATGGTTCTTGTTTTGTGGAAGGTTTAGGAAATATTCAAGTTTTTATAATAAAAAATATAGCCACACTGAACCCCAATTGCCTAGCAACTTACGTTAGTCCAAATGTCCAGAATTAGGCCATGCAAATGGCTGTCGGATATGAAGCTTGCAAGTAATGCTAGCTAGCTACAGTACTGCTTATGCAGTGACAATGAAATCACAATGGCTTCGACCATTGGACTTACTTTTGTCAAAGGAAAGGCTGAAGTTATTTTGCTACCTTTTGGCGTTTTTATGCGGGAGATGGGTAGCTGGCTATCTATCTATCTAATGGGTTATATCGTTTTATTTGTAATAGAGACATGACAGGTATCAGAATGTGTCTCTCATTTCCGATTGTGTTGCTATTGTTTTGTGGAAGGTTTTCATGCAAGCTTTAGGAAATATTCAAGTTTCTGTGGCAAAACATAGCCACACTGAATGATGGGTAGCTAGCCACACTAAAGGCCAGTTATCTAGCAGCTTATGTTAGTCACATTTTCTCGAATGAGCCCAGGCAAATGGCTGCCAGTTCTGTACTTTGCAAGTAATGATAGCTAGCTACCGTACTGTTTATGAAGTGACAATGAAATGGCAATCATTTCAGCCTTAACTTCGACAAAGTAGGTCCTCTGGTCAAAGTTGCGGCCCATTCAGGTTGTACAAGTAGTCCAGATCCTCCAGGATGGCACATCCATACATACCATCGCAAGATGGTTTGCTGTGTCTTCCAGTACAGTATCAAGAGCATGGAGGAGATAGCATGCTGTTAGACGAGGAGAGCTGGATAGGGCCGTACAATGGCATCAACCCAACAGCAGGACCGGCTCTGCTCCTTTCTGCAATGAGGAACAGGAGAAGCATTGCCAGAGCCCTGCAAAATTACCTCCAGCAGGCTCCTGGTGTGCATTTTGGACCAGCCATGAAGGTGGTCCAGCCTGTTGTGCCCTGTCTGAGGTCTCAGTCAGATAGGCCCACAGTGTCTCAGCCCACAGGTTTTACGCTGCTGTATTATTGTGCTGGGGGAGTAGGGTCAGTTCTCCTCCATTGTAAATACTTGTTAATCTAATCTCTCAATTTTCCTTGTCTCCTGCTCCGTTCAAACATGGACATGAGGTCTTGGACCAGACCCGTCTTGAAAGACCCATAGCTGTCCTTGTCTAAAGGCTTAGTGGTTGTGTTGCAGGACGAAAAAATACCTGATGAATCCAGCTGGCACTCGGCAAACAGCTACTGATGTAAAAGGAGCTTTACAAATACATTTGATTTAAATTAATAGTGTAATAGTAATTACAAGCAAAAATGAATTATATGAAAATATGAATTATTTCGGTCAACACACGCTTAAATTGCATGAATCTTAAACATGAATCTGTACAGTAAATATTACACTAGGTACTACTTTAGAAGTTGTGTGCACTAACGATCAGTATTTACCTGGTGACGTCGTCAAGAATGATGGCATGATTCCTTAGCTAAGGCAGGAACTCATACAAGGTATGAGGTTGACAGTGCACAAAGTTTAATGTATTACACCAGTTAGCTGACTACTGTATTTTTAATAAGTTAGGAAGTTGCTAACTAACGTTTTACCAAGTTCACACCAACTTGTTTCTCCCGAAACGCTCACTGCAATTGCCGTCCCGGCCCATGTCAGATGATGCTAGCCTGTAATGTAAACAGCAAAATAAAAACAAGTAGCGAAATGGTGCGATTGGCGAAACACTCGCCCTTTACTTCGTGAGACTGATGATGTGCGCGACTGGGAGAGGGAACCTACCTGATCAGTTTTGGATTAAGACTCCTCCGTTCCAATATGTAGAAAGACTTGCTTATTATATACTTTAATTAAAACATTCCGTAATTATATTGCACACGAGTTGACAGTGCGCGTGGTCTATTTGCATATTCATATTGTAGCTCTGATTGGCTGTGATTTGGCTGTGGCGCAAATGTTTGAGTAACTTCAAGACACGGTCAATTGTGATTGAAGACTATTCCTTGGAATGTATTATAACATTTAATTAATAGTTAAACTTGTTAAAATGCTGTTAGTTTAAGATTTCATATTTTGTAAACTTAGAGTTTTTATTAGGCCTACCAGAGATATGTAACTAACATTTTTGTCGTGTCGACAATTATCATTGCACCGGAGACCGGTCATGTCAGAACTGACCCATATCAGAAAAAAGTGATTTTTTTTACCTAGACCTGCTTGGATCCCGGGTCGGATCTCTGAATTCATTGGAGTCTAGTGGACAGACGAAGACCTCTACCTCACGATGCTATAGAAATGTCCAAAAGCAAGGCCACCAGAACATGATGTTCTGTTGTGCCAAAGAGGCGGGGGAAGAGCGTGGGAGCAAGTAAAACGAGGTACTGTGGAGTGTAACCTTTTACATTCTATCCTATGTGTTAGTTTTGCTTGTTCTGCTTTAAATTTTGTATATTATTCAGCTATAGAGGAACAAACATAATTGGTGTGATGTTCATTTTTACATAAACAAATACAATAACAGTAATGGAAAACCAAAACAAAAATCACTAAGCGGGAATAGGAACATTTTAAACATGTTTTAATAACTTAGTACTACAAATGCCTAACCTCACCAAACCACCACTATCCAAACCTGTGATGCTTTTTTTCTATCCAATTGTGAATAGCTGAATATCAAAAGATGCTTGCTTCCATCTATCCTGATGACCATTATGTGTGACCCATTTCGGTTTTGCTGTTTACTCTCTGCGTGTGTTTTTGTGTCCTCTGCATTGACTGCCTGTCTCCTCTTTCAGGACGTCTCCATCGTTCACTCTCCTTATAAAGAGTAAGCCCCCCAAGGGGAGTCTGATAGCAACCCAAAAATAGGCACATCCCTGTCTCACATTGATCTTCAGACTAGCAATAGGACAAAGAGAGGGATGGATGAATAGAAAACGGTGCGTTGAGAGTGTGTGAGGGTGTAGAAAAATATCAAAATAGAGAAAGAAAGATGGAGCAGGATAAGGAGGGATCAAGATTAAGTGAGTGAACGTTTTTAGAGAGATGGAGATGAGGGATTGTTGTTGGGTGCATGTTGGGTGTTGGGAGGGTCTGATACATGGTACTTTCAACTGTTAATTCCAACCCAATTGTTTAGGGGGGCAAGTTAACCGCAATGTTTTACCTGCCAGAAATATACCAGGTTAGCAAATTAATTCTTATGTTTTTCCTTTTACTTTGTTCTTCACCCACCAAGAATAAATAAGTCTGGCTTTTGATACTTTTTTTTTGCAGTTGTCAGGGAAGGAAGTTTACTCCTGTGTTCTGTTCATTCTTTTCTGTTGTTGTTTTTGTCCTGGGCAAAACATTTTCAAACACTGTCATGCTTGACCGCAAAATCGATGAAGTTAGGGATACAGTGGACAGATCTGAAATGGCCAAACTACTTTGGTTGGAGAGAGTGAGAGATGGAGCGAGAGCACAATGTGTGGATATAATTAACACATTCTAGTAGCTTTAGATCTATAAGCTGTATGACTAGCATGAACTACAAGACAGAAAACTGCTGTCTGCCTTTGAAGGGTTGGACTATCACACAATGAGCAGTCCATTTAAAGTAACTGGGTCCCTAACCTCTAGTTTCACTTTTCTGCATTAATGACCAAGCCCCTATGTGTAGTGATTGTAGAGTTTCTGTTGAAAGATTGGTGACTGTGAACATGCCTGCTTCTCCTTTGTTGGTCCACTGAGACTCTGTGTTCTGGGTTTGTGTTCAGGAGACTGGACCCAAGGGGACTGTGGTGAGGCGGGGAAGTCACTGAGGAGTCCAACACTAGGGATGTGCTCTGGTTCCTTTCTGCCCAATACTCGGCTCCCTGGAGCAAGTAGGCTTTATCATTTTGAAAAGAAGTTTGTAAACACCAAGTATTGTACTAGAGCTGGCTCTCCAGCCAAACCGAGTAGCCGGGTAAGAAGGGCCTTGTTTCTCTTCAAAGATTGAACCTGCCAGAAGGACAACCACCTCTGTAGCACTCCATCAATCAGGCCTGATAGAGTGCCTAGGTGGCATATGACATGCCATCTGGAGTTTGCCAAATGGCACGTAACCTTTTCGCATGGACGTCTCAAATATCTCCAACAGCCCTGCCATGCCAAATGTATCTTCATGCAAACATCACCCTATGTGTCACAATGGGAATCGATACGCGTGTGCTTTATTACAGGAAACCCTGGGGATGCTCAAGGAGGCAAAATGCAGACAAAAAAAAGCAGACGCACAATGTATATGCCTGGGCCCCCTCATTTAGAGAACATGGAGATGATTACGATCAGTGGGTCCTGCCAAGCCATGGGCCTTGTGAATCATACTCACTTTCTAAACGTTAGCCTCAGCCCTGCTGGTAGGCAATCATTTTTGATTGTTGTACACAAGTAGACATTGGCTGCTCTCTTATGCGGCTACAGTTGTTAGATGTGTCGGGATGTGTGTGGAGATGTTGTAGCAAATTCACCCAAAGAATAGCTCAAAACATTTTTGGCTTGGTCTGAGCTTATGTGTTTAGCCCTGTGCGGCGGCCAAGAAATCCAAGACCGAATGTGAGCCTTTTTTTACAGGACAGCGCGAGTTATCTTAGTATTGATCTGTCAGTTTCTAATGTTTCTTGTAGCTAATTGCAATTTAGACAATTTTCTCAGCTTGAAGCTAATAAAGCTCTACAGTCTTAATGGGTAATGAGTACCCATCAAGCTCATCATGTGTTAGCAGGATTAGATGGGAGTCTCAGTACAGCAGTTTCAGATTTCCAGAGGTGACAAGTCTTATGGACCTGAAGTACATTTTGTGGCCTAAATATTTCAGTGAATGGATTAAAGAGTGAACCGACCAACAAACTAAATAAGCATTTATACTCGGCTTTCAGATTTCAGCAATTACAAAATTAGACTTAAATGACCAATAGTTTAAAAACTAACCAGGGATCATTTAATTGAAAAGGAAGATCAACAATGTCACTGGTTGGTTATTTCCCTTTGGCCGATAAAAATATTGGATTTTCAGTTAACAGAATCAGCTGACGTTGATATTGATGTTGTTGTCAATTTCTGTACCCAGGTACCTCTGAAGATGCTTCTAATTTAAACGAATGCAAATTTTATCAGAAATAGAAGAAAATTGCTTTATGTTGTAGTAACAAACTGCATCATGAAATGGCAGATACTGATTGTAATTCATTTTCGCATGTGATTGGGCAATAACGATGGTTGTCAGATACATTGTGGCATCATTTATGTTTCAATTACAGCGGTAACTGGAACTTCAGTAAATTCTTAAAGGCTTTCTGTTTTGTTATCTTTAATACAGTAAAAATTTGTTTTTGCCCCTTCTGAATTTTGTTCTGAAGCCATGTCATGCCAGATGAAACATTGTTTCTGATGCATATAAGTCTAGCAAGTGTTACATCAGCACCCGCCAAACCCGTCTGAGCCATAGTGTCCAAATAGATAATTCAAAATTATTTAATTCAGAACCAGCAATTGATTTGTATGGTTCCTAGTTTCTAAAATGATAAACATGATATCAGTCATTCTGCCTGCCAGGCATATGTGGTTTGTAGTTAACATTTTATGGAAAAAGGTTTTTGGGAAATTCTTCTAACCTGCCAGAATGCAGTAGCATATTTGCTAATGGTACACAAAGTAGTGGACAAACGTACACACACATGTACCGAGGCATTCCACATTCTATTGATTTCTTATGTTAGAATACATTTTGTCAATTGATTCCTATGCTCAGATTGTGCAGGATTATCGAAGTGACCAACAAGCATGATTGAGCTTGCAGGCACCCAACCTACCACAAGGAGGCACTAGTGCGTAGCAAGTCAAGGAAGCCCCAGACATAACCTGGGCAGCATTGATTAAAAGAAATTGTCTCAACAAGGCCACTAACAGTATGCAACAAGTAGGATACGAAAACCTGGCCCCAACGACTCAGCTGACTTTGACTTCTGCATCACTAAGGGGCTTTGTAGAAGGATTCTGACTGGCCATCCTAATGGACTCTTTGCGGCCTGTGGCTCTGAGCGGTAATGTCACAGCTGTGTGTGTCTTTGGTCCTGTAGGGGGACTGGAGGAAGGGACTTGAAAGGAGCCAAATGTGAGGTGACAGCTTGAGTGGTCATACGCACACATACATACACAAGCCCCTGGGCTGACATGTATAGAGGTTTGGGTGGGTATATTGAAGGGACTTCTTGGTCTCACACACACTGTCAAAAAGTGGGTTTTGCATACAAACACAAGCTGTAAAACCGACACCCACTTTGACATTAATTCACGCTAAGCATATTTACCTGAACACTACGAACGCAGTACACCGCATTACATGATTTGCAAACACAAACGAACAGTATCAAGCTCTCATAAACAATGTTCACCCTTGCACTCTCCTTTGTTTTAGTGGAGAGTGCAGACAATGACTCATTTGCTCCGTTTTCTAGAGGTGAGAAAAGACAATCAGGTTGACTCGATCTTTGTATATCCTGTCAATATGCTGATTCCCTCCTTCCCGCACGCGTGACAGACGGCTTCCGTGTTTTTAATTTGTTCAGTGGTGACTCTCAGATCAGAGGCCTTGTCAGTGCGCTCCGGTGAACAGGAGCTTTCGCTGTCTTTCCCCTCGCACTACAATGCTTTCAAAACAAGTAGGATGGGCTTTTGTTATGCTGTCGTGCCATGTAAACACACTCTTTCATGTATCAAACCGAGAGAACAGGTGAAGTGGAAAACCTTCTGAAAAAGGTAAAGTGGTTGTGTATTCTGAGAAATTACGTGGCTTTCTGTTGGGGTGTGTGTTTGGTTTGTGTGTGTGACCGAGTGTCTGTCCTGTCACTCATGCTTCACTGTGACGGACTGTCGCACTGTGTACAGACTCTCTCACTGTGGCAGACACTCTTCAGGCTCTCTGTGTAGAAACCCTGTGTTGAGCCAAATCTCTCTGCTGTGTGAAATGAGCTCTGCAGTCCAATGTAGAACCCCTGCTCAGAGCTACCATGTACTCAGACAGCTGGTGCGTTCGTATAAACAGATAAACACTAATGAACTTCCGGTTTCCAAACTCGTGCTGTTTTCAAAATTGTGAAATGATATTATTATGTTGCTCTTTGGGCGCCGGCATATGGCGACAATGCGTGCATCTTTTGGAGATATACGCGTTCCAAATGCATTGAGTCAACAGTCAACAAATGCTCTGCAAATGTATATAGTTTTCATATTATACACTTTTGTGATTATAAATGTTAATGCATGACTGACACATGTCATAACAATGTAAAATTGCAGCCGGCGGCTTTACGAATGGCTAGTGTCGACCAGCAGCCAAGCACCTCCGTTACAGCCCAAAGATGGCAGTGTATCCCTGCAGGGTGATCCATAGACTAAGCATTAGGTAGTGATGTGCAGGTCAGTGAAATAGGACATTTATCCGCCATTAGAGAGTTCTGCTTGACAAAGTGCACAGGGCACTGCAGGAGAATACTAATCTATCTGATTTGTATGTGCTCTCTGGCCCACTATTCAACACAATAGCATTCATTTGGCAGAGGTGAAAACAAATCCAACAAACAACAGCCAATAAGGACTGTAGCTAGTATTTATCTTCCTCTTGTTGGCTGTCTGAGATGTGGATTTATTGTTGGGGAAGCACAAGGACACGCATTCACTCGGAGTCAGGGATGTGCAGACACATGCAGAAGCACCACTATAGCTGTATGTACATAAACTAATACAAATGTGCCCAAACGTGAACACCGTGATTTGCATTTTTTGCTTGCTTGCTGGCTTATGTGAAATGCATTTAGAAAGGCATGAAGAGATGTTTTTCAATATCATTTGACATGAGAATCTTCCTACAAGCGTGGCGGCGGCTCGGACGCTTATTGATTTCTGTCTTTCCGTGACCCCGAGCCCTCTGTACGCGTCGTCAGCATCCTTGTCTTGCGAAACATGTCATCAGAAAACCTATTTAAATATGCAACAGATCCACTTGTGACGAGGATCAGATGTAAATGTGGGTGACTTTGCCCATAATTACTCCAGCAGGAACATGAATCGGATCCGTATTGACAGCTAGAAACACTAGGGATTTCCTCTGAAAATGAAAAGCTTGTTTCTTCTCTGGGCTTTCTGTGTCTTATCTGGCATTTCAATTTCAAATGTGATGTTTGTCTTCTTCTGGAGATGCCTAATTCCCACACATAATTGATATTCATTTTTGAAAGCAAATAGTTCAAGGGAACTATGGGTCCACAGAGTAATATCTTATTTACAGTATAACCTTCTTCATTTTTCACAGCTTATGTTTGATAGAGAGAAGCAGAAAAGCGGTCGTTGGTATCTTCCATTGGTACGTTCCATTGGTCTCTTCCGTTGGTCTCTTCCATTGGTCTCCTTAAAGGGACTTGTTCAAACCTCTTTCTGTTATGATTTTGTTGGGATTTCAGTGGATGCTCTTTTGAACTTATTCTTGCCGTTCTGATATATTCTACATGCTGCTGTGAGCACGCCCCTCTGCCTGAAAACGGATTTCTGCAAAGCATCATTTCCCATTTGATGGATATATTTTACATAATATCTTCTACCAGATAGGAATAAGTGCACCCAGAAATGAGATGTGATATAATTTTCTGCATAGTTCTATTGTTTGCTGAATTTTCTTTTTCCATACGATAACATAAACTACCTCTTGTTTTTAATCAGATACTTTATACTGCTTCATAGTCTGCTATGTTTGGCATATTGATGTGGTACGACTGACAGCAAAAAGTTTCATAATGTGATTTGGAGATCTGTGCAACATTTTGAGAAAATGATATACAGATGTCTTTGCACATTAGATAAGCAATTAAAACAGAAACAGAAGGGTAATTGAAAAAAATAAGGGTTTTAAAATGGCGTGTTGTGTATTTCCATTACCATTATATATTACCATTATTCATGCATAATATTTTGTCTGATGAAAATGTAGTGATGTGCCATTATTAACATCTGGTTAAAAAGGTGTAGATATCTGCAGTTTGATTTAAACAAATATATACAGCTCTGGAAATCAAAACAGCATGACAATAACATCCCATTTGCTTTTGTGCTGATATGGGCTTTTGAAGGGAAATGAACATGTTGGGCCACACCGATTAGAATGATCATCTCCGGTGAGGATGTGTTGCTGCTGTTGTCATGGTTGGGGAGGAAGTGGTTTCACCTGTGCTGGCTCAGGTCTAGGAGCAGCTTGGCACACTAGTAGGAATGAGAGATGCTGACAGAGCAGTACCTAACTCATTTCACTGATAATGAACTGCACTTTCGTTATATAGTTTATATCATGTCAACAAACATCGTTATATGATTACAATAGTATTACGTTGTTGTATGATTGTAATGAGATTTATTTTATATAAAAAGCTAAAAATAAACACTACAACACATGGACATCAATTGAAAAAGATCCTAATTATAGTAGGCTTTACCAAATGTTGGTAAGGTTAGCATCTGCCCAGTCAATAACTGTAGTAATTCCTTTGCCTGAGGGTGGTTTGGTGGTGAATGGGGCTTGCTTTTCCCAAAACAACTACAAGACAACTACTGTAATATTTTAATATTTTCTTCAATAATTAGCACATTACAAATAGTGTTGGTGGGCTCTTGTTAATCCCTCTAAATCTCAGTTTAGAGGGATTTCTTAAATATATCCACAAACACCTTAACTAACAATTTCATGCCAAACTGGTCCTTTAGGTAATGGACTTGAATGGGGCAATGCAGTTTTACAGAATAACATTAATTTGTCACTTCGATCTTTCTTAATATACAACTTTGTTTTAGTATAATATTGTCCCTTATACTACCTTCAATTGTATCAAACAATGTACACATATGTATACATATATATACAGTGGAGGAATTATTTGTAATGTCTTTACTTTTTATCATATGTACAACTCAACTGTGAGAGACGGAATCTAAAACAAAAATCCAGAAAATCACATTGAATGATTTTTAAGTAATTTATTACCATTTTATTGCACGACATAAGTATTTGATACATCAGAAAAGCAGAACTTAATATTTGGTATAGAAACTTTTGTTTGCAATTACAGAGATCATACGTTTCCTGTAGTTCTTGAACAGGTTTGAACACACTGCAACAGGTATTTTGGCCCACTTCTCCATACAGACCTTTTCCAGATCCTTCAGGTTTCGGGGCTGTCGCTGGGCAATATGGAATTTTAGCTCCCTCAAAAGATTTTCTATTGGGTTCAGGTCTGGACACTCCAGGACCTTGAGATGCTTCTTACAGAGCCACTCTTTAGTTGCCCTGTCTGTGTGTTTCGGGTCGTTGTCATGCTGGAAGACCCAGCCACGACCCATCTTCAATGCTCTTACTGAGGGAAGGTGGTTGTTGGCAAAGATCTTGCGATACGTGGCCCCATCCATCCTCCCCTCAATGTGGTGCAGTCGTCCTGTCCCCTTTGCAGAAAAGCATCCCCAAAGAATGATGTTTCCACCTCCATGCCTTACGGTTGGGATGGTGTTCCTGGGGTTGTACTCATCCTTCTTCTTCCTCCAAACACAGCGAGTGGAGTTTAGACCAAAAAGCTAAATTTTTATCTCATCAGACCACATGACCTTCTCCCATTCCTCCTTTGGATCATCCAGATGGTCATTGGCACTTCTGCGCCAACAGTTGTTGCCTTCTCACCAAGCCGCTTGCCTATTGTCCTGTAGCCCATCCCTGCCTTGTGCAGGTCTACAATTCTATCCCTGATGTCCTTACACAGCTCTCTGGTCTTGGTCATTGTGGAGAGGTTGGAGTATGTTTGATTGAGTGTGTGGACAGGTGTCTTTTCTACAGGTATTGAGTTCAAACAGATGCAGTTAATACAGGTAATGAGTGGAGAACAGGAGGGCTTCTTAAGGAAACCTAACAGGTCTGTGAGAGATGGAATTCTTACTGGTGTTGGTAGGTGATCAAATACTTATGTCATGCAATAAAATGCAAATTAATTACAAAAATATCATACAATGTGATTTTCTGGATTTTTGTTTGTTTTGATTCCGTCTTTCACAGTTGAAATGTACCTATGATAAAAATTACAGACCTCTACATGCTTTGTGTGTAGACAACCTGCAAAATTGGCAGTGTATCAAATACTTGTTCTCCCCACTGTATATACTGCTCAAAGAAATTAAGGGAAAAAGTAATCATCACAGTATAAGACCAAGTCAATTAAACTTCATGGATATAAATCTGTCCAGTTAGGAAGCATAAGGGATTGTGAATCAATGTCACCTATTTGGTGCAAATGAAGGTGACAACCCCCAAAAAGTAAATGGTTTTGCGGGTAGGTGGCCACAGACAATGGCTCTCTCATTATCCTTCCTGACACATTCTTTTATTGTTTAGCATTTTGCTAGTGTCCCCAGTGGGCTACTGGTGTGCATGTTTTGGACCAACCTGTCAGAAACAGACTCCACGAGGGTGGCATAAGGACCCAATGCTCCTATTGGGACCAGTGCTCACCACCCAGCACCGTGCAGCTCGATTGGCATGCGCCAGAGAACACCAGAATTGGCAGTTCCGTCATTGGCGCCCCGTTCTCTTCACAGATGAGAGCAGGTTCACACTGATCACATGTGACAGATGTGAGTCTGGAGACGCCGTGATGAACGTAATGCTGCCTGCCACATCATCCGGCATGACCGGTTTGGCCGTGGGTCAGGGATGGTCTGGGGAGACACAAAACTCCATGTGTTAGGCAACGGGACCCAGAACCGTGCTGTTCGGTACTGGGATGAAATCCTCAGACCCATTGCCAGACCTTACCCTGATGCAGTGGGCCCTGGGTTCCAGAAAGTCACCGATGCCCAGATCCAGGTCTGGGAGGAGATCCCTTAGGACACCATTCGCTGTCTCATCAGGAGCATGCCCAGATATTATCGGGAGTGCATACAGGCTTGTGGGGGCCATAAACACTTTCTGAGTTGTTGTGATAAAACTCACGCAAGTTGGATTATGATTTCAATTGCTTACTTTGATTTTTTTGTTTGAATCTAGCCCTCAATCAGTTGGTGATTTTGGTTTCAATTGACAATTGTTATGTAATTTTGTTCTCAGCGAATTACACAATGTACAGTAAAGATTTTGATCTCTAATATATTTATTTTATCGAGACCCGATGTTTGATTTAAGTGTCCCCTTAATTGTGTAGTAACTTCAAAAAAAGTTAACAAAATGATCGTCTTTTCTTACCAATGTTTCCCATAGAAATGTAGTGACAGTAATTTTAAGCTACTCTGAAAGCTATTAGTTCATGTGTATTGGGCAGTTTATAAATCTATAGGTATTTCTTTCAATGTCTTCCTTGTATTACCAGCAGAGCTGTGTTACAACATCAAAGAAGCCAAACAAAAACTGATGGGCTTGGCATAATTCTCATTCTCAACATTGAAAACATGACAGAAAACAAAAAACGTTTAGGCAGTTCGGGGAGCCTTCTGAGCCCCCAATCTCTGCTTCGCAGGAATGCGAGGCATTGTGGGGCCGAGAAGCAGACAGAGAGCAGTATGGTGGGAGAGCAAGTGAGAGTTGGGTGAAGAGGGAAAGCTCCAAATGAGCAGTGGCTGGATCTAGAGTATTTTCCCTTCAGCTATTGTTAATGAACAGACTGCCGACTGGTTAAATTGGTCCCAGGTGGTCAACCTCGTCCATGGCTGTCAGGTGGTGAGAGGTGGGTGGTGTTGGTCGTGGTCCTTCTAATGAGCACTGATCCCCTGTTGGGTTGTGTGTTTCGGGAAGAGGTCCAACAAGGAATCTTCCCTCCCTAATTGTGCCGTCTTTATTCTGGATACCCGTGTTAAGATGAATGATGATGATGAGAGGCTGTGATGTCACAGATCATTATAGTCAAGGTAAATGCCTCAAAGAGGCTTCAGGTTTCTTCTTCCTAGTCATTATCGTAATATACAGTGTGGCATCAGCTATAATCAGTGAGCAGAGCCTTCCCATCTGCTTAGTCTGCAATGTGTTTTCATTAATATTCATACATGCTCATAGTACATTAATAATAATGGGACATCTCAAATAAAGACATATCTGCATACAGAGAATTAAATATTGCGTGAAGTTTATTCGTCGGATGTTCATGATACGTGTGGACAAAATTAGTTTATGAATAACTAATGTTCTGTTAAATTTTATCTATTAACATGCGCTGGAGCAGAAAATGAAAATATTGATAACTTGTTTCAGTGCAAATCTTAATATTTAGTATACAACACATCTACAGTACGTAATGCATTATCTGTTAGAGCACTGGGGTGGTAGTAATCAGTATTAATTATAGGATACGCTTGTCAGAGCTTTTTTAAATATAGAAGCATATTGATGGGATTGGCGTCTGCTAGATTACTCTACCTAAATCTTAAAGTGAACCACTTTCCTTAGGTCATTTCCATGGTTCTAACTAGCTAAATAATACCTTGGAAATATATGCTATGCATACACTTACCTATATTTTTCTTGATTTATGCCGTCTATCTAGCCTGACCTAATCCTTTTACTCAGAGGTAGCAACTTTATAGGTTTGAACTTTGACCTTTGACCTTTTTCAAATTCCCATAACAGTCCTACTACTGCTACACCAATTACCACTCAGTGTGTGAAAGATCATACCTAATAACTTTCTCCCCTTCAGGAAACCCACCAGGCTCCCAAATTAGATAATAAATATTGATTGTTAGGCGTTACTGGGCTACAGTTGCATTTCTATGGTCTGGCTGTTGTACGGCGAATTGTGACGATTCTTCCAAGCGATTCATTAATTGCAGAACGGCGAATAGGGGAGGACCTAGTCGTGGCTGAATGTAAATAAGTTGTTACTATGCTGTCGTCCCGGCGTTATTGCTTGTGTTGCTGTATACTTTATTATTGAAATGGAAGACGAGTGGCCGAATGGCCCAGGTTGTTTTTTCGGATATTACAGAGAGAATGACTGGAAGGAAGAACCTGAGGTCATTTCTACCCTCTGCTCCACTCCGGAGAGATAAGGGTGAATCCCCGATCCCCACCGCGCCTTAGGCAGAACAAACCATACTTATTAAAGGGAATCATGGCAGAGTAGAAGTGGGTCCTTCAGTTCTTTAGATCCTGCAGCGCTGCTACTCCTCAGAAACAGAGGATACAGAGCTCTGGAACTAATTTCCAGTGAATCTCTATCTCCATGATTGCACTAATTAAATTGCCCCGTGAGGGGTTTGGCCTTCCTCCCTTCTTGCATTGACGATCCAAACCTCCTCCTGTTTTTTTTTTCCTTTACTCTTTGGGGTGATGAGTCTTTCAGCGGGCTCAGCCGAGACAAGACCTGCATTAATATGTGAAATTAAACAAGATGCCTTACTCTAAGTAGGTTTTGACCTCGCAACCCTGTAATGCTTGAAGTACGTGGATAAGACATACCATCACCCCCACCCCAAGAGATGCACATGTATTGTCCTAATGACTTTATTGTCGATGAGAAACATTCCAGATCAACTCTGTTACCCTGAAATGATTGATTGGCTATGGTATAGATCTTAGGTGTTAGTTCCCCCTAAATCCCTGTATGTTCTACTGCTGTCGTTTACAGTTTTATTATCAGTATCATGTCGGTGTACACACCAAAACCGGTCTAGGGACGGGTTGAACACGAGATAAGAGGATAGGCCGTTGTACCATGTAATTACAGTAATACAAATCTATGGAATGAAACATCAAACAGCGATTTGGCTTGTCTGTCAAAGCAAATACTTTCAGAAGGATATTATAGAACATATCTTGCTTGGCGTTGATACTGAAATGTAGCAGCCAGGTTACGCATCTGACATATTGAGGCCACACAGGGAGTTTGCATACATAGTTTATTCTGGTTATTTCCAGAGGTATGTAATCAAGGGTTGCGGTTTTCAGGATAGATTTGGGGTAACGCTCTACAGAAGCAGTACTTCATCTGTTTCCAGAAGCCTCAGAGATGGATAACATTGTGTCTGGCATGTGGAAGCAGATACCATTCACTGTACACCAAATTAGTAGGAGAGGATCTATCAGCACCTCGGATAGTGACATGCAATCAGAACATCTACACATGTTCAAAATGGGGTTAGCACCTTGGACAGCACTCTAGATGTAGGCATAGCCTTCGACTGGCCTCTCCGTGATCTCAGATGACGGCAACTAAACAGAAAAGCTTTGATCAGTGGTGTGTGGTACCCCGTGTCAACACTCACCAGAATGTTTTATTCATGTTGGGGAAATTCAGTGCATTTGAAACCCAATCAGGGCCTTGGACAACGCTCATCAGCGCCAACCTGAAACCTACCCCTCAGTTCAGTCGTATTACAACTATTCATGATTGAAAGTACCGAGACAGCTATTGACCTGGCCCTTGACTTATTCCACTCTTGTAAAACTCCGCTGGTCAGTATTCTGCCTCAGCCGGAGTTTATTCAGCAACCGCCCCTTCTCACAAGTCTGAAGTGATTATGCGTATCTCCATGCAGAAGTACTTAGCACCATGTTGAGCCCCATATCCTGTCCTCGGTGGCACACAGCAGAGTTATCCCTGCGGCCGCGGCCATGTTGATTTGGGGTGTGTGCATCCGTGCGTGTTTGTGTGTGGGTTCGGCCAGAGGACCCTGGTGGTTTGATATGAAGGGGACACATTAAGATGCATGGTTGCATTGTCAACACTATAATCCTTTAATAAAAAAGGGAGCTTTGCTAAGATTAGACACCTCCTGGAGCACACGCTATTTCTGTGGCTGTGTCCTGTCCTCCTGTCCTGTCGTTGGCGCCGGATATGTTTGACTGGAATTGGGGTGGCAGGGTGGTCAAGTGTCGGACCTGGAAAGGTCACTGGTTCTAATCCCTAATCTGACATGGTTAAAACAAACCTGCTATACTGTCCCTAAGCAAGAGATTCATCTTTAATTGCGCCCAGGTTGTTGCTGTAAATATGAATCAATTGTTTGCGTACTTACCTGGTAAAAATTTGTGTTTAAAAGTGAACAACACTTTAGTCTGTCCAATTGGCATTGGATGTGTTTGGTGGAGGTTTTGGAAAGTCAATTTTGCTTATTTGAAGTCAAGTAGCTAGAGGATGTCCTTCTCTTGTGGCCATTAAGGGGAGTCAGACAATTACCCTCCAATCACAGAATTCCCAAGGTGGATTTATAATGACCATGGATGGCTTTGATAATTGTTGGTACCTGTCGTTCTCAGACAGAAGCATTTTCCAAAGATCAAAAGCTTTATATAAGAACGAATTTAGCTGGATCATTTGTTCTCTTAATTGAAAAACAAACTGGTGCGAACAATTTGAGTTTGTGGGAGAGTAATTGTTCCTCCTTGTAATCTGACTTCCAAGTGCGAGTTTGTTCAGAGTATGCGGCATGTGGGTGAGTCCCTTCAGGCAGGACCTCCATGGAGAGAAGCTCAAAGACAGACATTTGTGTTCAAGGACTCATGGAGACAAATCAATTAATTCCCTGACATTTAATTGTTTTCTCTGAGGAATTGATCTGAAGGCTCCTTACTTTTGGTCCCAAAATGTCCCTTTTTAAAGACTGTGTGTGTGTATGTGTGTGTCCACACATACTTAGGGGTGCGTTTTCTTTCCTCGGCAATGGTTAGGCATCGTAGGTGGTTAAACAGCAGTGGCCGGAGGCTCACCTCCGGTCAGATTTCAGGTATTTATAAACCGGCAGTGAGGAAGACAGATCACCAGCCCTCAAGCTGCCCGTGTCCCATCGCTCAACAGTCTAGGCCAGCCTTCACACGGCATTACACCATTCCCAGTCACTTCAGAACGGCATCCGTGGTCACAATCTATTGTATTACAATTTCTTGCTGTGATCTTCACGGAGGGCTACGTATCCGGAGCTATATTCCCAGGCACAACAAAGGGACACGTTGTAGCTAGCCAAGTCCCATTGTATTTTGAATGGAGCTTTACCCCGTGTCACTTCAAATACCTTCCGCTTTGGCTTTACTGTAGGCAGCTGTCTTGCAAATGCATATTGGGTCCCTTATGAATGTGAATGTGTTGGCGGAAAAGCACGATGGGGGACAAATATAGGCTGCTGGTGAGCCGTGCCCGAGCTAGCAATAACATGTGACAGTGTAGGGGTTCACAGCGGAGGGGTAACTCGTCAGGTGAATGGTGTGAGCCAGGTTACTGCCGCATGACACCCACGGCTGTCAAGCCCATGCATTCAATCTGGCAGCGAGTAACGATTCTGTTCAGTGCAATTATCCCACATTCAGGACCGGTGCAGAATGTTGTTTCATCGCACTTTAGCGTATTGGGTTTACCGACGCAGTGTAAGCGAGCATGTTTAATCAGCTTGTCGGGTGGGAGGTCTGAGAGGAGGAGGTGTTGAGTATTGTCGTTTTCTGAAAAGACAGACATTCTTGCTTGTTAACACAGTTCCCAAAAAGTTCTTGTTACTAATAGTTCTTAACCTTTGACCTCCTATCATACTCCAGATTGATTGAGTAACATATTAGACTGTATAATGTACCATGTACCATCTTCTAAATATTACAATACATTTCTTGGGTAAACTGCTATTGGCCTCTGTAGCAAAAGAAGAGTTGGCCCCTGGTGACATATTACTGATACTGTTCAGTTGCCCAGCGGCAGAGTGTGAGCAACTTGCCATGCCATTTGCTCTGGTTTATTATCCGGGAGGCAGTAACTTTCCCTACTACAACGTCAGCTATAGCATTAATCATTAAGCCAAGCGAAGGGTTTAGTATGACTTGCTATTTCTTCCTCGTCTATCGAGAGTAAACATTCGACATCAGGGAGCTAGCAGTGGATGTGTTCTTTGGCTATGCACCTCCCAGTACACACAGTCAGTGACTGGAAACTGGGGAGTTGGAATGGGTTAAAATAGGCAATTGGGACCATCTGGATGGATCAGGAGGATCAGAGTAAAATATCTAGACTAAAATTATTTGGTGAATCTGTCTATTACGAGCTTCTGAACATCATCAAAAACCCTGTATAAAACAGGTACATTGTTAATTTAAGTATTTTAGTGTAACCCAGTGCGTTTACATTTCTGAGCCACCAAATGTGTTAAGGAGAAATAAAAATTGTCATCTTCAAATTGGCTTGAATGTGTTTTTTGTTTGCCTCTTTTAAATTTATTCAGATAGCAACATTATTTCTTGTATCATTTGGCATTGCATGCTTTTACTTTTATTGCAATGTCATGCTTTATAACTATGTTGCTTAACCAATACATTTAAATTATGAATTGTTTACAGCAGGATCTTTGACCTCCTAGAATATGTACCGTGGCATGTATATTTTATTCGGAATTCTAACAAATTGGAATTGACATGAAAATGCTTTAATTTTATCAAGTGACATGTTCAGTAGATTTCAGATCAGGCCAACCAAGTATATATATATATATATATATATATATCAAATCCCAAATAAAAATTATAAAAATAAAATTATCCACACTCTTTTGGAGTTCAGTGTATGCTGATCCATTCTACTTCAAACAATTGTTGGCAGTTAGCTTATGAATCACACCTTCTCAAAAAGGCTAATCTATAAACTTTAGAGAGATAATGGAATTTAAAGTGTCCTGCTATTAAAAGGATGTATGTTTTATGAAAATCTGGCTTAGCATGTGGAAACTATTTATAATGCAACTTCAATGGAAAATCACCTTCCAGTATCAGGAAAAAAAAGGAACATTGAGAAGACAAAAAAAGTCACATAAGCACCAGATTTGCATAATGGACTTTATAGTGTCCTGCTATTATAATAAACAAAAGCTGTATTTATTTTGAAATACAGATGTAGTATAAGGTAATGTTGCTGTGTAACAACGGTCAATGGAAACCAAAATCACCAACCGATTGAGGGCTGGATTCAAACTCAAAATAAAGAAATAAAGATTTCTGTAATGGCCAAGTCAAAGCCTGGATGTTAATCCTATTGAGATGCTGTGGGGTGATTTAAAACAGGCTGTGCATGCAGGATACCCCTCAAACATCACTCAACTGTAATTCAGCATGGAGGAGTGGGAAACATTTCTCCCAGTCGATGTCAAAGACGGGTAGAGAGTTATCGAAAACATCTTATTGAGGTTATTTCATCCAAAGGGGGCAATACCAGCTATTAGGGCATAGGGCAGGGGTGGGCAAACTACGGGCCGAGGGCCAAATGCGGCCCACAAGGCTGTTCCATCCGGCCCGCGGAAGGTAATAAAAATGTTTTGGGGGAAATTAAAAAACAACCTCACCAGTCCATTCTTATACACCTGAGTCAGAATTTAAACAATATACACATTATAAAGGATCTACTGTACATATGTACTGTATGTTTTAACTTTTGCCTTTTTCTGGCCTGCAAATCATTTAGGATTAACAAATTACAAAAATCAATGTGGCCCTCCATTTCATTTCAAAATCCGTGATGTGGCCCCCTGGCATAGGGTGTCCTAACGCTTTCCTCAGCAGGAAATTGCATCTTTGTAAATATTATGTTAAATGAATTATATCATGGTTAACATTTAATTGTTTTGGTTTAATTACTTCACCTTTATCTATAGATATTGTTTGAAATAAGATCAAATATTGATGTGTTCATATTTCTTAAAACAATAAGTCAATTATTTCATGGGGTGTCCAAATGTTGGGGTAATGGGGTAACCATGACCATGGTTTTAGAAAAATGGAGTCAGGCCCACATCCTTACAATGCAAAACCGTTGATTCAATCAAGCATGGTTTTGTTAGTATAAAAATAAAGCTGACTTTCATATACTAATCAAAAAGCTTGATAAGGTAGACAAATTAGATAACAATGGGAAGAATGCAATACATTCTATGCAGTACAAGTCATGTTATTTTGTTGGAACACCTCTTTGGATTGTAATAGGCTGTTCGTGAAGGTTTGAATCCTAAACAACCTACCCATGTATAGTTCGAAGTAAAATAGACCAGAATAGCTACTGCATTAGGTCGAAGTTGCATTCTAGAAAACCTTGATAGAGCATGGGTGAGGCATGGTGTTCTGATGCTCATACTAATGTAATTTTTGTGTTTAAATCAATTAAAATGTAATTTCTTACACTATTGTTTATGTAACACAGAAATAATACAGTATATAAAAAGGAAATCAGATGGTTCTCGACATAAACTTAGTTCCATTGAAAACCATTTCATAATGGTATGTCAGTCCTATAAATACTAGGTAGTAATGTAATACAGATGTGGTAAACAAGTGACATCCAACGGACATTTGGCGAAGTTCTAATTAGGTTTGAGTTTTGGCACAACCTTATCCAGACAACCTTTTACAGTGGTCAAGAGGAATGTTGCTGTTCTGAGAGACTATGGTATGGTTTTGTTAATGTCCCTGAGGGCCATTTAAAAATGTTTTTTTAGGCCAAAACAAATAGTTTCTAGTTTTTTGTGTGAAAATGACCTCAGCTGACGTTCCCTTTAAGCAAGATGTTGGAAGTGTTACTACAAGATTGTTATTGGATATTATTCAGGCGCGCACACACACCATGTTGGCTATCAATGCTCGTGGGTTCTGAGGCATTTTTTTCGTTATATGATGGATAGTCTTCGATATCCTCAGCCACTTTAAGACCCTCATTTTGGGCCTGCTGTAAAAAAAAAGAATACCCCACCAGGGACAATGCTGCCTCCTCACATCCATAGAGTGCTAAATCTCCACTATGATTCGTCCAGACTAACAAAAACCCGCAGGGAAAGAGGGAAACGGAAGGCGGAATGGGGAATAGGGAATATACGGCTATTGAAGTTAAGCCATTTGTATATAACAATGGAGTGTTGCGTAGGCTATGATCCAGCCTCAGTTGGCTATACAGAGCCCTCAGGTATTATTTTAGATCATTTGAAGTGCTTGTGTATGTTAGTTGTTGGGTCATGCACATACTGTGCATCATTCAGTGAACGACTTACGTTCAGTGAACGATAGTTTGGGATTCCGATAAACAAAAGCGGAGTATACAGATTTGAAAGTATTGTGCCAACACTAGTTAGAACAGAAGCTAACAGTAGTTGGCAACTTTTTTCATACTGAATGTAGTAAGCAAAAATGTCTATCCATGATTTCGTCAGACTCTGGCAAAGGCTTCATTGCCATAATCCTGATTCCCACCTTTGTGTTGGATGGACTGTGCCTGTTAATTTTTTTTTGAACTAGTCTTGTGTATGAATGTTGCCTGGAAACCTCCCATACTTCCTCTCCCCCTTCCCCCCAACCATCCCTCCTTATCTGAAAAGATATATTGTGGCCCCTGCTGTTATCATACAGAAGTGGGAATAGGGTGAGAACCAGGGTAAAAGAAGGAATGTAGGAAGGCTTAGGCAGGAGACATGGCCTGGAGTTAGGATGGCGTCTATGGAATTTGATGGAATTCTACTTAAGTACATCACCCTACTGGTTCAAGGGGAAATGTCCAAACTCCACGAGTCAAATATGGCAGGAAGGCTAAATGATAGAGAGGCTTATATCCCTCTTCTACTGAGGCTTCCTGGGTTCAGATTGCTCCCCCCCGAATCCGACAAAAGATCTTGTCCTTTATCCTGTTCAGAAGGTAACAGTCTTGGAAATCAACCTTCAATGTCCTACTAGTGGCCACTCTGCTAGTGGTGAAAGCAAGTGATGTGATAAATCGGAAGCGGTAGGTAAATAGCAGTAGATCTATAGTTTAGACTACCCCATACACTAATGGACTATAGCTACAGAAATAGTAATGAATAACATGCTTCAATTTACTCAAATGTACTGTGTCGGAACTAAATGTGTCACCTGCCCCAAAACGATGCAATAGTCCCTTAAATGTACTATCATTTTAACACGATGACCATGTTTGATTAACTGCATGCCATACCAGATGATAATATTGAGAAGCGAGTTTAAACTGGTAGTGATTTATTCTGTTTGGTCTGGATGAGTAATAGCGAGCGCTTGGCAGTTGGATGATTTTACAGTACTTTTGCAAATTTTTTAATGAGATCTTGAGACATAATTGTTAATTATTCACCTTCTCTCCTCGTTTAAAATACAACAAAAACCTTCAACACTGTATGGTAATAGGTCTTGATAGCGGTTGGAAGGAAGGGAAAATGTGCTATTATCCTTGTGGGAGCATTATCTAATTCCAAAGTGACATTATATAAATGCTTCATTGCAACAGCTCATTTTATCTCTTGTGTAATGGTGGCAGCTGTATATATGTAGCAAATGCTAATTTAGTTGCGTTCAAACAAAGGAAACCGTTCTCTGAGAACACCTGGACTTCTATTTTGGGCTTGATCATCCGAGGCATAGTGGATGCTTAAACACTGTACGTGCGTGTGCGTGTGTGTGTGCGTGTGTGTACGTGAGTGTGCGAACGTGCGTGTGTACATGCTCGTGACTCGTTTTTGTTTTCAGCACTGATGTAGGCGCCAGGCTCTTGGCTTCTGAAAGTGAATAGTAGAAATTCTTTACTTAAGCGTGGCCCCGTTTGGCCCTGAGATCTGAAACCCCATTTCGTCGTAATGGCTCTATTCCACAGCGCGCTCCCCTGGGAGATGGTCAACACTCTTTGAGGCGCCGTGCTTCTCACCGCCTCATCCGCGAGAGCGAGGGAACGAGGAAGCTTGAAATTAGGTGGACTGCGCTGTACAACAAAGAGCGAACCCTGACGGTGGGACACTTATTATGCAGACCCCATTATTTTGCTTTCCCAGCGAAGCAAGGGGACACATCATAGGTAGGCCTGTTCATTAACACTGTGATACTGGGTAGGCTAGCGGGGACCCAGGCACACACCTCAAAACCGACGTTCTCTAGCTGGTTTTCTTCCTGTCGTACCATCAATTTCAGCGCGCAAACACATGCACTGCAGCACGTCAAACGCTGTCACGCTTTTCAGCACACACACGCCCTGTCGTTCCGCTACATCTCTCTTTTACACGCATTTCATCTAACGCCATCTCTGGTGCTAAGAGGGGTCTCAGACCCAGTGCCCCCAAGGCCCCAAAGCACCTGCCCAGTCTTAACTATGATTAATGCTGAAGGGATGATCAGGTCTTGCTTGGTCTCCAATAATACATTGGTTTCTGCTGCATCACACCAAGTAGAGGCACATTTTTTGCCATCTCTCCTTTCAGATTGACAGTCGTCTATTTTTAGCCAACAGGGGTTGTGTACTTTAAACAATCAGGAATTTTGTATGTACGTAGGTAGGAACATTGCAAGCTCATTCCATGGTTACAATTCCAACATCCATATGAATAGATTGTCCTTGCAACCATATATTTGTCAATGTATTCATCATTGGTTAGTCTTGTTTTCGCTGCTGATAGGTCCTTTAATGATGACTGTAAAGAACCCACCCATACCACTCCCACACAGACACACACACTCTTAGCTCTAATTTTGAGCACACCAAATAGTGTCGCCGGTAAGTGGGGATCCGTTCAGTTGTGTGAAATATGGCATGTCGCAGGTACAGTAACACGTCGTTGTTCGAGCGTAACTGTCACTGAGAAAATGATGGTAAAGTAGTGGCGGCCGAACCAGCCTCTGCACAAGATGCTAGGTGTTAAAGTACATCATGTTTCATATTCACTAACACTTTTACGATCTCAACCTAAATACACTCTTCAATCTTCACACGATTATTTTCCACTGAAGCAAATTACCACCATTTCCCATTAGTAACATTTTTTTATTAGATTTTGTTTTACACCATTATCATTATTTCTAAGATAGGTTACATTTTATACAGTTAAAAATGAATTTGGCAGTTCAGCCGAATCTAAGCAGACTCTTTGTTATTGCAGTCTTCCTGTCAGAACAGCTTTCTCATTGGTGTTGGGGTTGCAGCATTCTGTTAGCGAGGCCTCGGTGGCCATTTTAATGCAGTTGCTAGGGCAACAAGTTGAACAGAGAGATGCAGTTGTGTATGTGTGTGAGTTTATGTTATGGTTTGTTTGTGTGTGTACTTATGTGCACTTTTTCATGCCGGTGCTTAAAAATAAACTACCACAGGGTCATGTTACAACAAATATATTTTGATATTCTCTGTGTACATTGACAATGTACAGTAAGTATACTATACATTAAATACATTTATATCGTGAATAATTTTCACAAATCAGTCCTCATCATGTTCTCGTTATACTAACCTTGGTAGCAACGTTTTAAGTACAGTATATTCTGGTAGAAGCGCACTTTGTGCTCCTCTGAGTATACTACCATGTTCTTCTTGATTTTATTAAGATAAGCATCAAGGATATGTACTTTGAGGGACATCCTACCACACATTGCTCCATAGTTCTTCGCCAGAGTCTCAAATATTTTTGGCCTTGTGATTGCCCAGGAAGCCCCAAAGCAAAGCTGTTCCAAGACTATCGGTCCTTGCTAGGGATCTTCTTGGGGAATCCATTGCACTCCAGGATCTTCTTTATCTCTGGTCCGACAAAGACACAGACTTTGACCATTGCTTCAGATTGCTTTGGGAAGACATTTTGAAGGCTGCTGATTCCTTATCTAGAGATCTGGCAAATTGTTTCATAAGGCCCAATTTGATGTGTAGTGGTAGCATCAGCACCTTCCGGGGGTCCACTAATGGCTCCCACTTGACCTCCCCTAAGAGAACCCGGTCCGATGTGGCCTGTCCCGTCTGTGTTAGTGCGCCTTGGTCTCCCTGCTGTCCCAAAAGCCAAGTAGCCAAATTGCCTTGGAGACCCATCAGGAATGAAACCATTTTGAAGTCTCTTATGACATCCCAGTCGTACTCATCATACTTCAAGGCATCCAGCAAGTTCTTGATGCTGTTGTAATCCTCTTTAAGGTGTACCAAGTGAGCTAGGGGGTAAGGCAGGCACTTGCTACCATTAATGGGACAGCATGGCTTTGAGGCTCGTGGATGAGCTGTCAGTGAAGTGGTGCCACTCATTTCTGATTACAGGCGATTCCGAATGCCTCAAAGACTGGTCACATTGTGGCAGAAGCGGACGGTAAAGAAGCTGGAAATAGGTAGGTGACACTTCCTCTGATCTGCGACTTGCACACCATCATCCAACATGTTCCACTGCTTGTCAGTAGATCGGCAGTGGACTTGGTGAGACCAATGTCTCTAATCAAGTGTTAGAGGTCTTTTTGGTTCGGGTAGTATGGGTTTTTCTTAGCTGGAACATGGAATATGTAACTGGTGGGCTTAAAGCCCCTGTATTTATACTACTATTTATATTACTTGAAGGTTCTAGAAATCATTGACATTTTACTCAGCTCTGAATCTATCTGGAATGTTCTGGAAAATATCACTGTCCTGGACACTACAGCAAAGTTCTGGGGGAAAAATTGCCATTTTCTATACTTTTGAGGCATAACCAATTAGGAAATAAAACTTACTACCCAGGAACAAAAAAGAAAAGAAAAGATTATTACACAATGTAGTTTATTCCTTCCCCTAAAGACTCACCAGTAACAAATGTAGTGATTTGGCCCAAACTCACCCTTAAAATGACCTCTCTATTTGTAGTAATCGCCAGTATCTCTGATCATTCACTCTCTAGATTCTCTTGATTTAATAAGGTTTTCACTGCTGACACTGGCACTTTATTTCTTCTAGGCATCAGTCAAGCACGTTTTAAACCTCAGCTTTATTCATCGCAATCCCCAACCACAATGGGGCCTTACAACAAAGGCACTAAATGGATTAAGTGATTATTTCAATTGTCACAAGTCAATATCATGTGTTTGTTGTCATTTTGCTTTTGTCTCTCTGTCTCTCTCTCTCTCTGTGGGTGTGGGTGGAGCTGGGGGGGCAATCGTGGGGGGGAATCTCACCTGACAGGGTGATGTGGGATCAAGGGATGGAAGAGGATGACAGAATGACAGGAGGTGGCAAAGGGATTCTTGCCACAAATGGAATTAGCGATGCTCCCGTTGGGGATTGAGGAAATTGGCCAGAATTAAGATGGACTGTGTGCTGGGGCTCTGGGTGAGGTACCGCATCCGCCGGGCTTCCTGGCAACAAACCAGTCACAAACACACGCGTGTTGGCAGGAGAAGAGGTGTGGCAGGAGGGGTCCATGACCAGACCAAAGGCCCGCAGGCAGTGAGAGAGAGCCGAAGAGGGGGAAAGAGAGATACGCGATCGACAGAGGAGTCCAGGGGAGAGGTGTCTATAAATAAGTTGAGACCATAAGGTGTGGATTCTCTGGGGTTCAGTACACAGTATTATGCGCAACGGAGGCGGAGTGGAAGGCTGGGCATGAGGGACAGAATGTATACTCTCACTAAAGAACACGGGGACTCCAAACCTGGTCCTAGAGAGCTTTTCTCCTGGTGACTGAATGAGGCTGTACATAGGGTTGGAGTGAAAACCACCAGGAAAGTAGCTCTCCAGGAGCAGAGTTGGAGAGCCCTACTATAGAAACTACAGTGGTTCTCAAACATTGGCATTCCAAAGACCACTGAATGAACATGGAAGTTCTCAAAAACCAGAGAGCTAAACACAGAGGAAGTCCCAAACAGTGACAGTGAATTTGTCAAAGTCATCTGGCACCAAACTAAACCATTAATACTCATAAATGACTTTACACAATTTGCTTTAAAAATAAAACTGATTATCTACTGCTCCTTCACGGACCAGCAGGGGCCCTATAAGCTTTAGGGTTGTTGTTGTACATTACGATCAGGTCTACCCTACCTCCCGCCCTCACTCGCTTATAGCAAACATCTCAGACTACAGTGATTAGACTAAAACTAGTGAAATAAATGACTGATTTTGTTTTCTTTCCTTTATCCAATTACATTTAGGCAAAACTCCATTTCACAGAGTTGACTGCTGGAAATTAAACTTGTAAGAGTCAACTTCTGTAAACAGTGTGGGCTGTTAAACACTTGCGTAGTGTTTTCAGAGAGCTCTCTGCTCTTGTGGTATTATTTGAGAAGACAGAAAAACACTCGATCTGATTAGGGCTGAGAATAAATGATCTGTAATCATGCTAAGTGCCTCGGTGGGAATGTAAGAGGAGTACAAAACAAACAAGGCAAAGCAAACATGTTGTCCCACATGAATGATGCACTGCCCCCTGGGCCAATCAGTTTTATTTTGTAAATGCTGTATTTCTATGACTGTCTTGTTATAGGGCACAGGCAGTTCTATTTTATTCACTGTTGGTCTCAGGGATGTCCCTGAGGACATGTTTAGAATGTGCTTGGGAGATTGTGTCAGTCAGTAGGTGAATTTCTTTAGTTCTAAATGGTCCTGGGAACATCCCTGAGGCCATTAAGGGTCTAGGGTCTTTGTACCCAAGCGTTATTGGTCTCTGGTGGCGTTTAGAACCGTTGATCTGGGGTCAGCGAGGACAAGTTAATCTACGCCTACGCAGCTTGTCTGGGGACTCCGATACGGAGGCTCACCACTCACTGGGCAAGTTCAACTGTTCCCACCCATTTCTTTGCTATCTTTTTCAGACCTCAACCTTTCACTGTCACCACCCACTCACAAAGCAGGCAGTACTAGTCACCTTTGCTAGATTGTGTTTGTAGACCTCTGCAACCCCCTTACAGCTGTCTGATCACTACTATTGCCATCATATGTCCTGCTCTTTAACGGTATCCTTAATCTTCATTATTTTCCCTTCTACACATCACCCCTCCAATTTACTATTTACAGCTTCTGGACCTCAAACTACACTGCTCTGACTTCAGAGTGTTTTCTGGGGCTTTCCCTTCCCCAACAAACTAACAATTCACCTGCTTACTGAACCCACAGATCCTCTTCTCCAACCTTTAAGTGCCTCGATTCTCAAGCACTGCACACTCTTGGATAGCATCTTAACTGATGGATGGTACAAAAGAGTGGAAATGGTGGCTAGAGAACCTGCGTCGGTCAGCTAAAAAAACTGAAGTGTGAGATAAAATGTACCCTTTAGTAGGAAAATTGTCAGAAGAATGAGGCCAAAGCCACATGACTGGGTCTAGAACAAAAACAGTGGCAAAATCAAAGTGCTGATCTAAATTCAATTGAGAGTGTCTGGCACTATTAGAACATTGTCCAAACAATCCCTCCGAAAAGACTTTGATCTATGATCTATGTTCAAAGGTGATACATACTTGAAATATGTACTGTGGGGAGGCATACGTTTTTAGGTTTTCTAAACTTTCTCTACATTCTGTTTGACTAATTAGGTACTGCTAGATAGCAATCTGTCTACATTTACATTACACAAAACAAGCAGAAAAAACACCTAGTCATCTCAACAAAGATTTATTTTTGGAACTGATATTGAATCATAAATGTTTGAACCAGAGCATTTTACTGACAATTGAAAAGCAATCAAATACAGACTGAAGAATGTATTTAATAATCACATTTGGAGTGGTTTGTCAGGAACAACATAGCAAATACCTACATTCTGTTGATTTGCGCTTTGCTTCTTACCAAGCATTGGCTGTGGGAATAGTTTTATTGCTTTTTTGGGTACTGGAGATATAGAAACTTCAGTGAATATAACAATCATTATGTAAAACACATGCCCATATCTTAAAAGAGTAGCTATTGTTAAAACAGACATTTTACAGAGTGGTAGAAAATGTGGGCTAGTTAGTGTGAACATGTAGTAGTGTTGTTTGTAGAACCAACTACCAGGTTGAGTGGATATTTAAGAAAGCATGAATTTCTAATTGGAAAAAGTAATTTGTCCAGTGAAACTTATGTTAATGTTTTGGCTGTCGATGGATACCCGCAAGCTACATCCTGTACATGACATGTACAAAACAGTGCTTATGTTAAACCTGCCTACTTGAAATTCACCAGACAAACAGTGATGGATAAACAATGGTGTAAACATGAACATGCTTTTAATTGGTGCAATCTGTTGTTGTAGTTACTTATTATGGATGCATAGAGTGCTAGCACCAAGCAAACTAAATGTGAAAGAGCACTCATTTGTTTCTGTTTAATGTGTATACCCAGGCATAGAACACCACTTGGATACAATCAACAAAGCTATTGTTTTAAAACATGTCGTATTTGTTTTTTCAAAATTATTTTCCAAATGGCATTGTCCACTTTTATTATGACTTCTAGATTATTATGAATTTTTTGATCAGATTAATACAGAGAAAGTATATTCTACTGCAATATTCAATTTTGCTTGTATGTACTATGTTTAGGAGAACTTGTGTTTTTATGGCACAAGTGAATCATTTCTAACTTTAGAAATGAATACATTAAGTAGTTCTGCTGTGGTAAAATGCACCATTAAAGCTCAAATTGCAGCAAAACATTTTTCTTTCTACCATTTCACAACATAATACCACCTTTATATAATCGATTCGCAGTTTATGATTTGGAGTTTGTGAACGATTTGTGTACCTTTTTGTAATTCAGTTAGAGGAGAGAATTGATCAGGGGTCTGAATACTTTTGCGAAGCTTTGTAGCTCCACCTACGTTCCCAAGGATTACCTTAGAGCACCAAGCGACACCATTTAATTACTAACCACCTGAGGACAATACCTAGTATACATTTCTCTCCCACCGTAGGAGCCCAGGGGGTACAAAACCACAAAAAAGGCATTATCAAAAACATAACCCGCTAACATCAAGCATGGCAAAAACTTTGACATGATACACCTTAGTAAAGCATGGGAGAACACCATTGTAGAATTGGAGATTGGGTGTTTCCGCAAAGAGACGGGTGACTACCAGAAACAGCAGGGGTAGTTGGTTAAATCCGGGCCTTGCTGTTCACTCTTACACACCTAAGTCATATGGAATACTGAAGAGAAGAGTTCAGTAAATGCTTAGACAATAAAACAGATAATTACACAACAAGTACATTTTTTTGCATAATTTTGGTCTTTATGGAACAAAGCTGCTCTTTAAAAATAACTTTGTTGCATGTTGCTTGTTTTTTTATGAAATGCATCAAGGGATACAAGTATTTCTATTTAATAAAACTCATGATTGAATTAAATTGAAGTTTAATTAACAGTACCAACTTTTAATTGAGGTGTGGGATAACGTTTGTAATGCTGAGGCTTTGTTCACTTTTTTCTTAAATAATAAAAAAAAAAGTTGTTTCATATGTTAGTGACACCCATGCCTTTGTGAGATGCACCGTGACTATTGTCACAGGAGTAGAGGCCTCATTTAGTGAAATAAATTCTTCAGGCTTAAGCCAGGTTTCACACAGACCAATTACATCAAGTTTATGATCAGTGATTAGTTAATTGACTGTGATTGCCTTGTTAAGGGAAGTGTTTACTAAGCTGGCTGGCTAACAGAATGCTGGCCAGCATCTGCAGTAGAATCTCATCCAAAATACTAAGTGGTAGGGGGCCAGCTCTATGGGATTAGACTTAATGGCGTCTGTTAAGATATCAACATTTCAAATAAGGGTACTCACAAAACATGCTTTCTCCCAATGATATGTCCCAACCTATGGTCCATGGGTCTATTCTTAGAATCTTTGAAAGTCACATGGACAACTCCTATTAGGAGGTATGGACAGGATGTGTGGGCAGAGTGTTGGGGCCAGCCCAACGTCCTATCTCTTGTCCTTTGGTCAAAGTTAGTTACACTTCTATGTGTTTTGTTCATTTTCTCATGCCCATAATATCTCATATAAAACAGATAAGAGGAATAAAAGGAAGATGCAGCTTTTCATAAGCGTAGCAAATAAAGTTGGAGAGCGTAACTGAGTGTATCACTCTTTTGGGTATCTCATGCCAACTGAGTAAAGCTGTTCTTAAATACCAGCTGGGGTTACACAGGTGAAAGACATCCTGGCTTACAAAGCAAACGGCACAGGTGAAACCTGGTGGGTCAAATTAATTACAATCTAGCAAATCACTGGATATATGAAATAATGGCTTTAGGAGAAATATCATATAACATACTTTGTAACTTTATTTAACCACAGCCAGAAACATCTCACCTCTTCAAGAAATATATCTAATGTATTTGTTGGATGAAAGCTGAGCACTAACCTAACATATAGAATTATTTACCTAAATGTGCTGCTACACAAACTCATTGCTTTGTCCAATTTAATGGCTCCCGGCTGTAAAACAAATATGTATTAGCTTAAAAAACTGATTAGCCACACAAGTAATTTTTTTTCATTTGTCAAAACTCAGAAAATCAAACATTTATTATGTTTATGTGCTCAACAGAAAATGTAACTAGAACATAATTACTGACAGCTAGCATTACTGAGAGGAAGTACCCCACATGGTGCTTGACCATGCCTTCTCCCTTTTGAAGGTGCACAGCCCCAGCATCTGTATCAATGGCCTTTGGATACAAAGCATATGGATGAAGGAAGTCTGGAGCTGCAACCATGGGTGCCAATACCAATAAGGCCTTGGTTTTTACCGAAGCCGTCTGACAGTCAGGGCTCCAGTCAGTGAGTATTAAATAGCCATTCCCAAGAAATGCTGCTGTTCCTGGTGAGGGATTGGGGTTCAGAAGGTTTCTGATGCTTTGGCAATGACCGGACAGGCTTTTCCCTGCTGTACAACATTTTAGCATAAAGTATTGCACCGTCACGGATTTGGCTATTTTGTTGTTTGACAGATTAACCATCAAGTTAGCCCAAACAAATGATCAAAACTAGTCTCTAATATGATTTAGTCATGCTGGCCAGGTATCAATAAACACCATCACATCATCCAATTATGCCTCAGTATTCACTAGACCCTGAACACTGATGTGGGTAAGACTCCAGCATTTCTTAGTCCAAATGGAAGAGGAAGATAAGTTAACAAACCATGCAGCGGTGACAAAAGAGTGACCTGCCAATATCCCTTCAGCAAATTACATTTGCTAACATGCATAGCAGGCCCAACACGAGCCACACAATCGTCACTCCAGGACGGAGGGTTAATCAAAGCGTGGAGTTCGCAGAAATCCCAAAACACAGTGACCCATATGCCTTTGGCACTAAAATATGCTGCAAATCCAGACAATATCTATGTTGTGCAAAGCCATGTGCCAACATGAACTCCAACTACCTGCAAAGTTTCTCTCTCCCCAAAGTCAATAGAAAACCTTTGTATATATCTCTGAGATGGAACAACGGAGAACAAACCATGACATTTTAAAATAAATGAAATTTAGACCTTTTCCCTCAGGAGACCAACGTGACAAAAACTCACCTAGATTTTCCAGAATGTCTGAGCTAATCAAAGGCGTTACAAGGACTGGGCAAATAAGGCTTCCATCTGAAAACTATATGAAAAGTAAGACTTTACATGTTGTCTGATTTGCTTTGCCTGTGTTCTGGTATGGCGATAAGGTGGCGATCTTGATCAACTTTGTCGAATTGTATATTGACCAAAAAAGCTGACTTGCAATGGTGACACACGTAACAAAACCAGGGACCCCATTCATCAATACTGCTTATCAACACCCTTAAATTTGTACTTACAATTGTAATAAATAATGTGCATACACATAGATGCACAATGATTTAAAGTGTCTTGAGCATTGGAGAATGTTCTTGTAGTATTCAACAATTAACTAACTGGTGCCGTCTATAATTTTGATAGAAACCCATAAATGGCAAATAAATTCCCAATCTGTAGCACCGGTGTATTTTAAGTGTATAATACAGTTTTTTATGCAGCCATTCATCAGCTGGTTTATCCTCAATCCAGACTGATAAAGTTGTATTTAAAAATATGTGTTGCATTATACCTGATGGGTGATGGCAGTGGGATATGTAATGTAATGTAATTGCATTTATTATCTTATTTCGCCTCTCTGAAATAGGTTTAAAGGAAAGAAAATGGAAAAACAGTGTCTACTGTTATCATAAATCAACAATGGTTGTTCATGAGCCTATTATAATTTAACAATTGACCACGTAATATGGATTCTTATCATTACAAATGAACTAGACTCTTAAACCAGGCCTAGCTCATCACTAGGCCTATGGAATACCAATAGGGTTTTTGTCTCAAAACACGTGAACCCAAACAAATTGATTGCTTGGGGCTTATACAAGGCTCACAAGAATAATGCAACCAAGTAAAACACTAGCTAGCTAAGTGAAGATCGCCAAATAAAACCTTTTCCTAGGGAAATCGTCATTATTGTGACCGGACTACACACTTGCTTTAGAAGTCAATACATGCTGATGTGCTCAAACAGATTTGTTTTGGCTTTTGTTTACTTCTTTATCAGCATGCTCAAAGGTTTAGTAACATTACATCCACTCATTAGGTCATTTGGACCACAACATAGGGACTGCTAAACAACGTCTTGTGCTGTAGACCACTTCTTCCCAGTCTAAGTCTAAGTCTGATGAAATTCTCTAAACCACCTCAGGACTCAATACAAGTGGTCGTATGCAGTACAAGTACAATGGTTAATACCGAACTACTAAAACATGTTTTATTAAAAGGGAGTGGACCCTACAATAAGCCAAAATGGTCATACACATCTGAGCAGAAATCTAAGACACAACAACCACACATTGGAGGGCTCCAATGAGAATAAGAGGCTTTATGTTTTTCTCCATGTTTGTAAAATGAGTTTTATGTCAACATAAACTTACTTGAAAGGACTGCAGCTTTTTCCAGAGTAACATCTTCACCATTTTCCATTTTAAGAACTCCTTGCCCCTTCAGAAAACAAAACCCATCAAAAAGAATGTTTGCTTGAAAACGTAACATGATTTTGTGACTCTTCCTTTCGCTGCGTTAACAGTTTCTTAATCTAAACTATTATCTGTAGAAAAATCATTGTATGCTTTCTGGGAAATTGACCAGATTTCAAAAGGCCATTTCAGAGTTATGAACATAGTAAATAAACATATAGTCAAATATATGTCCATCTACTTTTAATTTGTGGGTGGTAAAAGGCAGCTGTTCTGACCAATGCCATGCTCATGGTAGTTGGCTCGCATTGTTTCAACCTACTTCCAAAACAAAATCAAAGAGCATGCAAACCAAGGCCATGATTACAATATATATTGGGGGAACACATCAACACCAGATATTAAACAATGCTAACCCCCCCCCCCCCAAATATATTGATTTACAAGTTGTAAATACATTTAAAAAAGAAAGTGCTATTGTACATCAGGCAGCAGTGCACCACCATCCAAAATGATCATTAGCAAATGGAAGCATAACTATAACTACACTACAACAATTGCCATTGTTATTACTACCGGTTCTAGTTTTACGGTTTACTGCGGTTCTGGTGTGGTTTGTCCAATTGGTGTTTTTGTACCGCAGAAGAAGCAATTGGTCGACAGTACACTGTACTGGCTCTATTTCATTAGCCTACTTTTAAACATATGCAAAAGTAGAAAACTAGAAATGAATATCAGTGTTATGTAGGCTATATTTATCGCCAATTTGCGATTGCTAATCAATCAGCCATCACTAACGTCATCAGTCTTCGAACAGGGGTAATCAACTACATTTTAGTTGTACTTTTAAAATAGCGACTTTTTAATACTAATTTAAATTTCTCTTTCAACAGATTTCCCATTTCACCAAAGCAGTAATGAACTACTCTTTGATTACTGCTTTGGACTGAGAAGATATTTTGCAATGTTGATCAGATATGGTTTAGAACACAGCATTTCCAAAAGGGTATTTTTTATTTTCTTTATACAAGCCTGGTTGTTTATGCAACTCAAAATCTACATATAAACTCAAACAACTATAGGGAACAATATCACGGATGAGGCCTGAGTTGTTACATTTCCTATAATCAAACCAAGAATATTTCCCCAAATATAAGGGAACTTACAAAGCAATCTATAGGATTCTATAGAGATATCTACTGAAAGTTACATAACCAGTAATCCAACATTCTGTAAAAAACCGGCCAAACAAAATAAACAACAATTTACAGTAACAACAATAACAAAAGAAAATAAAGCAGGTGGTTATACGCACTATTGTAATATACTATGCATAATATCCACAATAGCAAAACCACAAACACAAAATACTCATAAAAATACATAACAAAATAGTGTATTTGTGTCTCTTTAAAATCCATGTTAAGGGTACAAGACGGTATACTTCAGAGTGGGGTGGAAAGGCAACCTTGTATTAGGTGATATCCAATTTGTGAATATGGCCTTGCCTCATCACATCAACTACTAGTGGATTTGGGAAATCAAATATCAAGAAATGTAACCACTGTTAAGCATTTCAGTGAGCCATTCTGCCTCTTCTCGCACAGCCTTCTAATAGTTTTATTATAGTAAATAGTCATTTTTCATCATGAGATTTTTTGAGAACTAAGCAGAATGATACAGCACACTTTACAAATTCAGATTTTCCATTAATAAAAAGTTGTTCTGTAAATTACCAGCAAGTCAGATACATTTAGTATTGGTACAGGGTGAGGCCAATTTATTTTCCTTATGTTAAATCATAGTTCAAAGTTTCTGACCATACTAGGTCAAAATAATTTTGGGGGGTACTAAGGTAGTCAATAATCGGGTAGTGGTAGACGCTCAGACTGACCCATGACTTTACTCAGGTCATAACATAACTTATTATTCATACACCCCACACACACACCCAAACGCAGAGCATAGTAATAAAAGTATGTTGTCCAGGTCGCAGTTGTAAATAAGAACTTGTTCTTAACTTGCCTACCTGGTTAAATAAAGGTAAAATAAAATAAAAGTAAAAGATTTTCACAGATCAATTTCAGAAAAGCCAGGATCCTTAGATTCATTTGTGAAATATTTGGTAACTAAAATGAATGCATTCATGCAACAAATCCTAGTGCAGTGAATCACATTGAACCAAATTGCAATGATTTGTTCCACTAATAAAAAACAAACTGTACAGAATAATGTAAAGTTAAACGTATCCTTGGTTTCGGAGCACATGTATCTTACTGTGCTTTAATGGATAGTTGGTTCTTATTACTTCTGCAGGTCTGACTTGAATGTATTAAGTAGTTAGCTAGCAAGTCACGTGGCAAACTTTAGCTATTAGCCTGTTTGGATAGCAGCCAACAGAGAGGAAGCGAGAACGATTTCCTGTTAGCTACGTGGGGATGTGCAGTAGAATGACATTATTGCTGATGCAGACTGATGCCAATTTTACCCATTTGTCATCTTCAGTATGACAGGGAATTCATATTCTATATGACACGATGACAAGGCAACAGCCAAAGGAGCAATGAGGAAGTTAAATGCACTCTTGTGACTGAAATATTCTAGGTTTTTAATGAACCTTTTTTCTTGGAATCTCTGAAATATAATAGATGCCAACATTTTAAAAGTACATTAACACACCAGACTGTGAGTTGCCAGGGAATTACTGCTGACCTTTAGCCTTGTGCCTTCTTTTGCCACTAAGATCTGTAGTCATTTCCTGGCAACCCTAGCAAACTTACCAATAACAGCGCTGTGGTACTGCTAATTTAATTTTACATAGTTTGATCCAATGCCGGTTATCATTCAGTTCGTTTAATGACACTCCTCTTTGTATTTTCCAGCTAATTAGTTTCCTGCCAGGGTGCCAGTGGCTGGCTGCAGTGTTTTTATAATGACAGGTAGTGTTAAAACCAAGGACCTTCCTCCCTTTGTTGTCCATGACACTTCCATCCTCCTCTGCTTTTACTCCAACTGCAGCTTTCCTTTTACAGAAAGTAGAGATGTAGTCATTTTTTAATTAGAGGTTTTTAAAAAGGAACAGAAGGTGTTCACGTATTTAGCGAAAATACCAATGCGTCCTATTCGTTTTACATTCCAAAGTTTCACTATTTCATTTTTAGAACAGAGCCAAAGTCCAGTTTCGTCTGAAAGAATGCAACTTACAAACTCACAGTTGTGTGGAGAACAGGGACAGTGAATCTGCAGTGGATGGAGAGCATATTTTGGGGTTAAAGGGCTTTATGAAGCACTCAACAGTGAAAGAATTGTTAGAAGGATATAAACTCTGCAACCCTCCAGATGACCGGTCAATTCTACCCTACAAATTCCAGATGCTTACCCTAGATCTGAACAGGTGATATTTTGGCTACAGGTCCACCACCTTAGTCGCTGGGCTAATCTGCTCATCAGGCGGCTTTTTGTTTTGTCTGCTCTTTTAGGCGCTAAGCCCCATTGAACACTTCACTCTAGTGTGTGTGCGTGTGTCCCAGCCTCTTTATGTCTGTTTGGGCAGATGTGTGGGAATGTGTGTGCGTTTCCCCTTTTGTGTGTGAGGACGAGCTGCAGCCACGCTCAATTGTATGATAACTAAACTCAGCGGGGCACTAGGGCCTGCGGTCAGATTGCTCAACAGTTTAACTGGCTGTCAAGCCTCATTGCAGATCCCCACTCTCAGTCCTGCCTCAGTGCCCCGGTCCACTGACTCGTCTCTCCTCTGCCTCTCTCTTAGATGGGTCCTCAACAATGTGTGAAAACAAATCTTTTCTCTTTTCTTGGTCTATGGATGTGGAGACGTAGCTAGGCCAAACTAAAAGTCAAACAGAGTAAACCTCATGTCATGTCTTGTGTGAGAGGACAGCTAAGTGTGCTTTATTTATTTTTTATACATAGTGGTTAGAAGAGTATTTGCTCTATGGTTATTGTTGGATTTAGTACATTTAGTTTTATTAGAGACATAGATAGGATTGATACAACCTATGTCTTAAAGCCCAAAACTAAAAGACACATTTGACTCTCGATTGATATATAACAATAATAATCTAACACACACTTCCCTGGTTTACTGTCATCTCTAGTTCAAAGAAGCTGCTACTGAACCTTTTTAGTGAGAGGAAAACAGGGGGCGAATGTGTTTTTGTATCTGGGTAAAGCAATAGACATGACAAAACATGATCAATTGTTGCACTATATATTCAATAAATTGTTCTGTTGATCAGGGCAGAGGGGTCAATCTCTGTGGCTTTTGAAGTCAAGGTTTGTTGGCTTATCTAATCCAGTCAAATGTGCTTCATAGTATAGTACATATCTCACCTGTAATATATTCACACATTATTTACCTTCTCAATGAATGGATAGAATTTACAGAAAGAAATTCCGCTCTCATTGAATAATATATTGTGCATCTGTCAAATTCGGGGGAGGCAAGGTGGTGTTATAGTTAGGGTGCAAGGTCCCCGGTTCCCTCTACCGCCTTGGAGAAGGCTATGTGGTTCCCGAAGCAATACAGTTAACCCTAATTACTCCTCCTTGCAGCAGAACATTCTCCCCAGGTTGTTGCTGTGAATAAGAATTAAATAACACCTACAGTGACTTAGTGAATTTCACGTGAACATGTTCACACTTTCTCATACTGCAGCAACATACAAATCAAACTGGTGGCCATGGCATTGCAGGCTACACGCTCTTTCAGGTGAGCTAGAGCGAGCCATGACAACAAATCTCTTTTAACTTGCTAGTATTGGAAGAGCAACCGCAGAGAGAATCATAGATTGAGTCCTTTCATTCCCTACCCCTGATGGAGAAGCTCTTACTTCACTTGATGACCTATAATAAACCTAATCTATCTGACAACACCGGTGGACACACACACACAAGCGCACACACACAAAGAGCTCCTCTCCTACTAAACAGCTACTGCAGGTGAGCTAAATATATTAGATTTTTTTCTCTCTTTCTCTTTGTCCTTCAGTGGAGTAATTGGCTTTGGTGGTTTAACTGCAGTACGTAGAGGTGACGAACCAGAGCAACAACACAATAACAGGCAGGCATGCTAGAGGATCGATATGCGCGTGGGCCCTGGGCCTTTGTGTTGATGTGATGTGTGTGAGCCTTATCGCGCTACTCCATCTCTGCCAGTTCCAACAGCTAACAAGCTCTCCCTTCTTCCCACGTCTGTAGTGTATTTCAGACGCGTTACAGATGTTACGCCATACCGGTGGTGACTGAGATGTTTGAATTGATGAAAGGGGCTTGTGCAAGAGAAAAGGATGTGGGACAGATGCAAATCACAGATGAATTTGACAAAAGACGGACGACACGCGTAGTGTGCTTGTTTGACGTGCATGTCATTGAACTTTTTTTTCCCGTAGCTAATGGCCGCATGGGCAACTTAACACATCTATGCCAGCACTTTGGGGGCCCCCTCTACGCCACTGGGGTACAAATGAGCTGTGTGCACTACAAATTGGGTTGGGACAAAAATCTGTTTGCCTTTTTGTGATGGGGTGTTGATATGATGATATTTTCAATACGTACCGTATTTTTTGCACTATAGGCGCACTTAAAAGCCTTTAATTTTCTAAAAAAACTACAGTGCGCCTTATAATCCAAAGCGGCTTCTTTACGGATTCATTCTGGTTTTGCGATTTTTGTGATAAAAGATGCTCACGGCGCTAAGTCAAAATGTTTTAGTACGACTTTGGTAAACTACAAAGCCGCAACGCTTGCAGCACTACGGCTACCGTAGCGGAGTAGTACATACTGTGCTTCACCATAATATTACTGACTGTGTTTTTTACGTGTTACAACTGAACAAGATTGGTAGTTATTGTGAATACGCTCATTAACGTTTGAATAATGTTGAGCGTTATTGTGAACGCGTTTAATAAAGTTTGACTGACTGACTTATCTGACTGTTTTTTTTTCTCCGCTAAATGCGCCTTATAGTCCGGTGCGCTTTATATATGAAAAAAGATCGAAAATAGGCCATTCATTGACATTGCGTCAGGCTATGGTCTGGTGGCGAACACTGCAAATGAATTTCACATTATTACTGTAGGTCACTGAATTCATTTTGCGAACAGCGATCTGAGTAATTTCTCAAGGGACTTGTTGCAAAGGGGCGGCATGGATTTCCTGTGTCTACATGACTTTACAAGCATGAACGAAGACGTCTTGTTTACTTACCCCCAGAATATGAATTGCGCGCATTGACAATAACAACACAAGATCGGTACGGACAGGTCTTTTGTTCCAGTGTGACTCTAAGCGCGTTTGTCTGGATGTCTCTCAATAGATGGAATAGAGGAGCAGAAGGGATTCTTATTATCTCTTTCTGTCTGTGATTATAGGTCTCTCATACTCCTTCCCTCCCTCCTTGTCTTCCTCTAACACCCCCTCAATCACTCCCTAGCAAAATTCTTCCTACCCTTTTAGTCTATTACAATCGCACATGCATGCAGGCATCCACTGAAACAAAAGCTCACTTACCACGTTCCGGTTGTTCTCATCACTCATCTACAGGAGTCCTCCCCTGACTCTGGCGATCCTAACTGACCTTCTGTAAGGTTTACAGCCAAAGTGGAAGGTGGAGAGTCCATTAAAATAAGAATCTAAGGATGTGCAGTGAGTGACCAGTATCCTCCTGTTCTCGGTAGGCCTCTGCAGGATCCCGTTTGCTAATTAGATGTTTCACTTTAACTCTGTTGGCAGGCTATTTGCGCAGGACAAACACTGGCTTTATCAAATAAATTCACACTTGGCGTTGAGGAAATTGTATAATGATGTTTAATAAAATGCGGTGATCTTATGGTGTTGTTGTTGTCATTTATTGTTTTCTCTGATTTGCATTTCTATTATTTTTTTTTTGCATTTAAAATGAACTTAGAAGTGTGACTAATAAAAAAAACGGCATTTCTCATATACAAAGTAGCATCTAGGCATGTGGTTGACTTGGCAAAGAGTTGCATGTTTGTTTTTGTGATCAAAGGCCAGCATGGCATGGACTGTCATCTGAATCCATTACATATGCACATGGCATACGACAGGCATTAAAGAAGAGGCAACGTTTTCCAATATATGCTTTTAGTAAAGATTTCCTGTCAAACGTTTGGCCAGGCATGTTTCCCTGAGTCTATAAGCGATGGTCTCTAAACTTTGTAATAGGGACAATAGTGAATTATCCCTGACGACAAGGGTACTGACAAAGTCAGTCTGCTGTTGCACTGGGCCACTGCACCCCTGATTGACAGCCAGTGCTGAGCCTGTCCAGACACTAGATGCCTTTAATCTTATGGCGCAGAGATGTATGTCATTCTAGTCTGCTATCCTCTGCAGGAAATATACCTATTATATGTTTTATCTCTATCATGAGGTCACCCCTTTATATAGAGTTAATGTCCATGCTGTTCGTTAGTGCCATTACTCTTACACATATACACACACTCACACATACAAAGATTGGAAAAAAGTGATGACAAGTAACAAAACACCCTTAATACCAAGGTTTTTAAATAAACACAAAAAAGAACTAGCAAGCATCAGTCTTGCTGTATCTTGTGGTTCTTTGTCCACCAAAAACAAATGCCTTCTTGTTATTATTATTACATTGAGCTCCACATTGCATCCATAATGTAAAATCAGACAGCCTTTTAACTTGGATTAGCAAACACAAAGAGACATATCTAAAAACATAACAGAATACTGCTGATTTCTGAACTCCTATTCACTCCCTCCAAATTCGCCGTGTTGATCCTTTTGACCAGTTATAATTTTTCTAATGTTTTAAATGAATATTACCAACAAAGAGAGAGAGAATTTGACCGTCAGGGCGCTGTAAATAGACAAAGATTTATCCCATCCAATTTGTCCTTCTATTTTACTCAGAAGTTGATCATTTACTGGTTGAATGTTAACTGTATGGGATCCCTGAGCTTCTCCTATTTTCATATCATCTTTCGCTTTGATTAACAATCAGATTATTACAATCGTGGGAATCTGATTAGCAGTAGAACACACTTGGCCTTCTAGATAAAGCACATTCAACAAATCTTTTGGAAGACATGCTTTAGACTGGGGCACTAAAAGTCAAGCGGTTAAACTGGATGCTGTTAAGAGGCAGTTGAATTGCACTGTGGGAGACACAGTTGGCCGCCTTGAAAAGGTAAAGCAGTTGACAAAAAGAACACTAATGTCTGATTCATACTTTGGAGCCGACACAAACGAGAGCTGCTATTCATATTAAATTTTTTCAGTTTTATTTCTGGCAAGTGTGGTGATTGCCTAATGACACCAGACCAGCTTGACTGGACCCAATTTTGTTCAATAATGTGAATCAGGCGTGTTATAGTGAAGCATGTGGTTCAGGGGCAGTTCCTTGGAAAGGAAAATATACACACTAAAATGTAAGGGACAGCACACTAGGCATTATTATTGACAGTGGATTTGTTTTATTCAGTACATGTTTTATTTTGTTAATTTAAATTACATTTAAAATCCACCAATTAATTTAACCAAAACACTGAAGAACACTCTGATTTAAGATGAATGCATTCTTTTGAATTCTTTCAAAAGTAAATAAATACTCGGCTCAAAAGTATTAAAAGAACAAGGTATCATCACAGTATAACACCAAGTCTTTTAAACTCCATAAAATGTAGGGAACACAAAAATCACACACAGGTCTTTATAAACAAAATATATTAAAGATCAAAATATTTACTGTAAATCCTATAAATTGTTGAGAAATTACATAAGTGGTCAGCGGAACCCAAATCACCAAACGACTGGATTCAAACTGAAGTAAGCAATTAAAATCACAGGCTGTTCCAACTTGCAGGAATTTCATCACGACAACTCATAATGTGACCTAGTAGTATGTAAAGCCCCCACGTGCCTGTATGCGCTCCCAACAGCGTCTAGGCATGTTCCTGATGAGACTGTGGATGGTGTCTTGGGAGATCCCCTGCCAGACCTGGATCAGGGCATCAGCGAGCTCCTGGACAGTCTGGCACAACTTAGTGGCGCCTGATGCACCGACACATAACGTCCCAGAGGTTTACAATTGGATTCAGGTCAGGGGAACGTGAGGGCCAGTCAATGGCATGGAACACAGGGCCCAGAGCACCAGCGTTAGGTCTGACAAGGGATCTGAGTATTGCACCCCTGTACCTAACAGCAATCAGGATATTGTTGGCTAACACGTGGAGGTCTGTGCGACCCTCCAAGGTTATGCCTCCCCAGACCATCACTGACCCACCACCGAACTGGTCATGCTGGATGGTGTTGCGGGCAGCATAACGTTCACCACAGCATGCTGATGTCTGTCACCTACTTAGAGTGAACCTGTTCTCATCTGGGATCAGATTGGGGCGCCAATGGAAGACATTCTGGTGTTCTCTTGTGAATGCCAATTGAGCTGCACGGTGCTGGGCTGTGAGCACATGTCCAACTAGAGGATGTTGGGCCCTCATGCCTCCCCTCATGAAGTATTTTTCAGAAAGTTTGTTCCTAAACATGCACACCAGTAGCCAACTGGAGGTCATTATGCAGGTCTCTTGCAGGGCTCATCCTGTTCCTCCTTGAACAAAGGAGCAGATACCGATCCTGATGCTGGGTTGATGCCCTTCTGCGTGTCACGTCGCCTCCTGGTGGCGGTTCGTCCTCCGGGCGCGTGCCTCCCCGGCGTTCGACGTCGCCGGCCTTCTAGCGCCGTCGTGTATGTTTGTCCTGTTTCCCATGTCCTGTGAAGGCACCCTTCCCTGATTCCCCACAGCTGTCCCCAATCAGCTGGGTACTTAAACCCCTGCGTGTCTCGTCTCTTTGTGCGTTATTGTCGTTGTTGCGTGTTGGATATCCGTATCTCTATCAGCCGTGTCTCTGGACACCTGTTACATAGAATACGTACATTTCCGTGCCTGCGAGCACGTTTGCTCTTTGTTTCAGCCTTTTACGGCTTTCAGTGTTCTGGGAGAATTAAACTTCGAACACTTCATTCACCCCTGCGCC
>JACXGK010003266.1:21510-46468 GCA_016801125.1 Novumbra hubbsi | reverse complement strand
TTCTGACTACAGAAACAGGAGATGGACGTCTGCCCAATGGGCCGTTCTGACTACAGAAACAGGAGATGGACGTCTGCCCAATGGGCCGTTCTGACTACAGAAACAGGAGATGGACGTCTGCCCAATGGGCCGTTCTGACTACAGAAACAGGAGATGGACGTCTGCCCAATGGGCCGTTCTGACTACAGAAACAGGAGATAGATGTCTGCCCAATGGGCCGTTCTGACTACAGAGACAGGAGATGGACGTCTGCCCAATGGGCCGTTCTGACTACAGAAACAGGAGATGGATGTCTGCCCAATGGGCCGTTCTGACTACAGAAACAGGCGATTCGCTCTCCGGCCCAGTTTTCCGTCTCCTGCTCGTTTTTCATCTACAGTGACGTTGGACTCAGGACCTTCCAGTGAAACAACAGAGAGCAGTGGAATGACTTTATCTGACTTAGAAAAATTAAGTGTTTTAATGTAATCTCTGTTCCTTTGTGATACAGAGTGGATTGCATGAGTCGTCAATCCTCCTGAGCACTTTGGCGTGATTAGTGGTGATATAAACTTGGATTTAACTGTACTTTTCTGTCACTGATCTAGAGAATGTACTATAATGTTGGGGGGGGGGTTATCTACAAATTACAACAGGCATTTTCCTGCTTGTTCATTCCAACTGTTATGACACTTTGACACTCTGATGCAGCCGATGACGCAAACTAAAAATCTGAACAGACAAGTGCCTCCACCCGGGGAGGCAGATATCAAGGAGATAACATTTGTGGGGGGCAGTTAGACTGAGAAATGTCTTGTTGCTTGAGGCTTGGGTAGAGGAAACCAAATTAGTTACAGAAATGCATGGTCTGGGTGGGGGGCAGACATCTTGTCATATGGTGCCTCTTACCTACGCAGCCGCCTGAGCCAGAAAGCTTAAATTGTAGCGTTTAATGTAAGCTTGCAGGATCAGACGAGGCAACCTCTTACCAGCGGATCAACAAAACTGGGCTGCGTGGATGAGGGGCACAGAGAAAGCTTTTGTGTTGATGTGTCCATCACGTCAAATCCTTTCTGGATTTTGTCATAACCTTTCTGGATGTTGGCAAATATGTGGGTGAAGGTTCTGTGGGCAGTTGAGAGCCAGTGTTCTGTTCTCTTTTGGCCATGCAGCAATCCAAGCCACTGCTGTCGGTGCTCATGTACAGCTGCAGCATGGATTAGACAAGTTCGGTTTCGATGTAAAAGTTAGGTTATTTAGGTTAAGGTTAGGGATTAGGCAACATGGATTTCTGGGTTCCCAAGTATTGTCTGTATAATGTTGCAGGGAAGAGGTTCATTTGCATTGGAAATATCCAGGAACCCGAGGATCAACATAGCTGGTATCTGCCTCTCTGGCTGGATGACTCAATGCACCACTAACATGCAAATGTCGGGTGATAATTTGTTTGCAAATACTCTACACGCCAGGTCCCTTCACAGGTAGGGGGACGCAGACAAATACTCAGCAACGCGTTTATTCGTTGGTCATCTTTCTGCCCGCCGAAACAATGTTTCATAGTATTTCACACCTGATTTATGAATCCATTGCCAATGGGTCCTGGCCTGCAGTGAAGCGATGCCAAGAGGAAAACAACATGAATAACCTCAGAATGCATAACGGCTGTGTGGTGAGCAGAGCTTTGAGTGTGTCTCGGTCAAAGTTCCTGACTTGTTTAACTGGACCACCCAAAGAATCTGAAAGAGCCAAGGGGTGCCAGGGCTGTGGGCCAAAACGTCCAGCCAGAAACATTTCCAGAACATCCCAAATACCACCCCAGTCTTTATTTAGAAGGGCTCTCTTAGACCGATGCTCACGGGGCTCTGGTAACACTATTTTTTAACGGCCCTGCACAAAAGTTGGACACTTGATAGGGAATAGGATGTCATTTAGGATTCAGAACAGGGAAATAACCTGATTTGGAGAAATCCCTCAAATGCCGTGGATGAGGTGTTTGACATCTAAGTTAGAATATCCCTCATGTGTTCTTGATCCACATCCAAAAATGGCCACAATACGTAATGTGACGCCGTGTTTGAACGTGTTTGTTCTGGAAAAACCTCAAATTACACCATTTCAGCTCCTAGGTAGTGCACTACCTAGGGAATAGATCTCTATATGGGATGCAGACTCTCGCTGTTACTTAGGCACAGGTACCAGCTGAATGTCTGTGCCCATCTGAAACCTTTCAGCCTCTTGTCACGCCATCATTACTGCGATACGGGAAGTAAGTGGTTTCCACGAAACAGCCCAGAAGAAACAGAAAATTACAGACCAGCTATCATTACTGTATCACGCCAACCCACACCGCTCTGCCAAGATTGCAGAACAACCACGAGAACGGACTCATGACCATTTACGGTCGAGTGTGCAACAGAGGCTGACAGTAGAATGAACTGCCTTCCGTCCAGAATGACAGGATGTAGGCTTTCATTGGCTTCAGCCGTGTGTTTCCACTTGGCCTCCAGACGGATTCAGGAGTGGCTCAAAGGCGATGACAAGGCACTGGCTGCCATGGACAACCAGGACCTCTTCAGGAAATGGAGGAGGAAAGGAGGAGCGAGTGGAGGAGTGGAAGAGAGCAGAGGACTAGAGGGTAGAAACGAGGTATGGTGGAGGAGAAAGGGAGGAGAGGTGGGGTGGGAAGAGGAGAAAACAGGAAAGATGCTGAGTTGAAACCCTCCATTTTCTCAACACGTCCTGTTGAAGGCATTGGGAAGAAAGCTGATGTGTGTTTACGTTCAGTCAGCAAGTAACAGAGAAATAATGAGAAAATCCCTCCCAACCTGTTTTGTATTTCCTTCACATGTTAGAGCGAGTTGCAGAGGCTTGTTGCACTGATTGGTTACGTGATGTAAAACACATTCCTATATTGGGGTCTGAAATGCCTTTAGCACCGTTTTTTTCTCAGATCTTTGCCATGTATCTACTATCTGGGGTGAAAGAGTGGGGATTTCTGGGTTTTTTGGTTGGGTGCGATGAAATTAAATCACAGAAAGTATTCAGACCCTTTTTACTTTTTTAAATTTGGTGATTATAGTCTGAGTTTTTTTTTGTCACCACTTCGTAACATACATGTGGACTTTTATTCGTTGACATGTTATGACATATTTTCATTCAGTAAATCAAAACGTTTCTTGTGGCAAGCCCAAACAAAAATTCACATATTCCATGGACTCAATCCATGCGTCATTATTGAATGACTACATTATGTCTGTAAATGCATTTAATCATAGGATTGAGCAATGACAGATATTTGATGCCTCAGACAGTCACTGCCTTACAGTAAACTTTATCTTTGCAGTCTTTTGTTTTTGATTTTTGTTAAATATGTTTTCATTTTATTGGACTAGAAAGTAGCAAAATACAAAAGAGTTTGTGGTCAGAGAGTGGTGGGTTGGATTTGAACTCACCCTGTCGCAATACCCATGCACCAAAGACCTTAGACAATTTGACCAACCTAAACCTCTAGACCGTGCTACACCTCAGGTAGAGAACAGTGGAGAACCTCCCTCAGTTTCGGGTCAGGAGCGTTTGGGGTCATGGTGGTGGGGATACACCCGCTAGATTAGGTTGCCTGACAATTACGTGACGAATAGCCGGTTGGTTTGACTGGTGAGAGAAAAAGAGTCAGGAGACTATTCCCATCCAGGGCTTCTGTGATCTTCATCACCACCAGCCGAGGTGGCCATCCACTGAGTCCGTAGTCCATTAACAGAGTTCATCTGCCATGTTCTAGTCTTCAGTGCTCAGTACAGCACAAGAAGAGATCAGGAGGGTTTTGTTAGTTAAACAGACTTTTCATTTTCCTGTCAATCCATCTTAAGGTTAAGATTATTGTAATGGTCTGCAAAGAGGCAGGGCAATCACTACATTCTTAGTCGCTCAAATGTGTTGATTTTGTGATTACACTCAGAAATTGCCAGTGTTTGAGGGCGGGATCGGTCCACTCCAAAAAAGTTACTGAAATAATGGATAATGTCTCTGTGCTCTGAAAGCATGACACAGTTTGGGACATTTTTGTTTTGTTTATAGGTTCAGCCTGTGGGCACAATATGAACCCGTTTGCTGGTAACAGTTGACATTTCCATCTGACTGCTTAATGCCCCGCGTACATCAAACACCAAAGTCAATAATTGGCTTGGCCGCTTTTTAAAGGCGTGTGATTTGTAAGTTCAGGACAAGCAGCAGCACGTATATGACAGATATCCCAGACTTTCCCACCTTTACCTTCCCCAACTCCACCTTCCCCACACTTCCCCAACTCCACCTTCCCCACACTTCTCCACCTCCATATTATACCTGTAGTCAGTTGTGAATTCTGCTGACCTTCGGTGACCTCTGCCAACCCGAAAACTTTACCGTCCTGTGTCCTGAATGCCACCCTATTTTGCTCTGTTCAAACACCCCCAGGGCCCAAGTAGGTCTTATGGTTCCATTAGATACACACACATCCCATCCTCTCCCGATGGGAATCATCTGGTCTCCCTAAGAGGCTTATCTAATGTCAAAGATATAAAGGTTATTAATTTCTCATGTAGCTCACAGCTTAGCTCCCGCTCCATCAGCAAGACGACGGCACTGTCACAGACTTCCATTGATGTAGACCTCCTTCTAGCACTGGCGAGGCCAACACATTGCTGAGATGTTACATTCACATATATTTATATTTATATATAAAACCATTATTCCGCCTGCAGCAGTAATTACAGGAAGTTCAGTGATCTTTTTGATTGTTTGGGTTTGTACTTTTAAAACGAATGTTTGCCAAGTGAATGTGTCTTGGAAGGCAGCAGTGTAGAGAGCCAAGCACGGCTGTTGAATTCCTCCGGAGCCTTGCGGGCACAAATGACAGCTGGTTCTCACGTCGGCTACAACCAGTCAGATGCTGTAACCATTTAACCATGTAGCCAGCTACACGGATCCCCTTCAACCCCTGACATTTGATATTCTGCCCTGAGTGGTCTTCCATATGAACATTGACCATATTTAAACGGTCACCAGGTTATATCTATCGATGGACCCGGAAGCTTGAGTCTGTTGCACAGTAGAACCACAAGCTTTGAGGGGCTCCAGGTACCTCTGCTGAGAGGCTGGCATTCGTTAGCGGCTCCAGTCGTTAGGTTCTGAAAAGCTTGGTAAAAATAGATGTGATGGAAGTCCAATATGGGCCACCACCAAAACACTGTCTCTGCATGTGTGTGTGTGAGCAGGAATATCTACACGCTCCTTTGTAGTTAAAGATTTCCAACAGACATTTCTGTGATATCTTTTTTTTTTTACTATTTTGATTATACATATACAGCTTTCACAAGCCCTGTGTAAAGCAATCGTCAGTGACTCAGCGATCCAGAAGAGCTCACTGGACCCAGTATAAATAAATATAAAGAATTCTCATTAACAAACACACACACACACACAGCTATTGAATATGAAGACATTGTGTTGAGGAATACTGCACATTGCCAAAGCATGTGAACAAAACATTCACAAAATAAACACTTAAGGTTAAACCCACAAATGTTAAGAATTACAACACAGTGTGTGACCCCGCCCCCTCAAGCCTGACACCTATTACCTGTTACCACGGTAACCCTGTTCCTTACTCTGTTCGGGACTCACCAAAGGGTGGTGTGGGTGGGGGGGGGGCTCAGTGCCAGGTGACATTATCCTTCTTTCTCAATCACTCCCTTTATCCCATCTATCTCTCTATTCAATCTCTTTTACTCTCTAGCACACTCTCACTTTCCTCTATCTCTCTCCGTCTCACTCCCTCTCTCACTTTCCAATAAGGGCTAGCAGCTGTGAACCAGTTGTCCAGGTGTGGGCTGTTGAAGTTCTCCTGGACATCTTCAGGGTAGCAGATTGAGCAGCAGCACCACTCGTCCTGGTTAGATGTAGTGCACTGTGTAGGGGAAAGGGTGCTATTTAGGTGCGGAACACCCTGTAAACCTGTAGGTCATCTGGCCACTCGGTTAAGTCTGAGTTTCTTTTCGTTGTATGTTAAAGAGCCCCAGCTTGACGTGTGCCGGCATGTTTGTCTTCAAACAGGATCAGGGTTCTAGCCAATCAGAACCGTGCCCTGAAGTGAAGGGGGGCGGAAAGGGGAGGAAGACTTGAAACCAAGAGGAGCCTTATATAGTGATTCAGGCCGGGTCAGTCTGGGGTTTTGTGTGGGTGGGGCTTGTTAATTCCACCAAGTGATGCGTTGCAAGGCTCTCGCTGTGCCCGGGTCACAAAAAGCAACCTATCCCCTATACATATATAGCACACTACAATGGACCAGGGTGGTCAAAAAGAGTGCAGGTTCCTGGATGCGGGGTGTCCTTCCGGAGTGGTCATAAGTAGTGTGCTCCGTGTTTGGGGGTCCGCTTCTCACGACGACGTTGCGAGAGAGCCGGGGTTTCTGGGTAAAGAGTCCCATTATGGATCCAAACATGCGAAAGCTCCTTCACGAAAACAGCCTGAGTGCGATTTCCGTTTCAATCTCCAGGCAGTATAACCCTGATGGCTGAATCCATTTCCCTTGTTGTTTCTCGTGGAGGGTCGAAGGGGAACCTCGGGGTAAAGCTGAATAAAGCTTTCTGTTCTTCCTCCCTGTTTCTCCATTCAGATCCCAGTTGAGCACCACCGACTCAGGTCAGCCTTGGGTTTCATAGCGGCTTTGTGTTGTGGCTCAATGCGAGCTCACCTACTGCTGCTCCTATCCAATTACAATCATATTGTTAGACCTCCTCAATCAGCGAGGCGGCGTACAATCCAGCTTTCAGCCGCCTACTCCAGCCTCGTCTTTACAGAGGCCGTTTCCATGGAGTCTGACATCAGGTAACGGCGCAACCATGTTTTCCAGAGCTGAAACCACGGGGGGTGGGAGGGGGGGGGGGGGGGCTCTGAAAAGCCAAAGAACTTGAATTTCCTAAAAATGTCTGAGAGAAAAAAAGGCGTCCCACGTGGTGGGGTGGTTTCGAGGCATGATCACACACAGCCTGGGTCTTACCCAGCGGCCCAGCGGACCAAAACGTAGGCCGGGGAGGTGGTTGGCGTGGGGGCTTCCTGGTTTCATCACATTCTAGCGACCCCCTGAGGCGGCTCGGGTCACTGCGTGACCAATGGAGGGTTGTCAGGTAAGCGAAGGTGTCCTCAGGCGTTTGTTGGGTGACTTCCTGGTTGAGCACGCAGGATTGGGGGATAAAACAAATACCGATATGACGGATATTTCGGTATTACTGTTATTTTGGTATGACTGATAATTCAGTATGGCTGTTATCTCAGCATGACAGATATTTTGGTATGATTAATACTTTGGTATTCCTTATATTTTATGGTGTGACACACAAAGCTTTAAATGGCATTTAAACTTAACTTGGAGTGTCCACCTCCGACAGAACCCTTTTACAGGAAATTGAGTCAAAGCAGGAATGACAGGTTGATCCTTTAGGGGACGAATTACAATGGCATTGGAGTAGTTATTACAATTAAAGAAAGATCACAGAATAAAGCAAGGACAAACATACAGTAGAACATCTCTTTTCTGTCTTTTTAATTAAATCATATCCTTTGAACCGTCACAGGCTCAGTTTCATGTTGTGTGTCATAAACCGCATCCTACTGCCTGTGTAAAATGCATTCCCCCCCCATGGGGCTCTGGTACAAAGTAGACAACTATTAAGGGAGTAGGTTGTCAATTAGGATGCGGACTCATTGCACTAATCAGGAAGGAAGGAAATGCGGGGAATGATGACTGAGTCTCTCTGAATTTCTGTCTGCTTCTGGACCTCTGTTTTCTATCAAACTGCATCAGAGGAGAAAATGGAGATGAAAGAGAGAGCTGAACGTCGAAGAAAAGAATGCGGGGGGGTTGTCTTTAGTGAAGAAGGGGAAGAGGAGGGAGGGGGGAGTGGATGTTCTTTCCTACTTCCTCTGAAAAACAGATGCTAATATTCCCATCCGGCCAATCGTGCTGAAGAAGAGCCGGATAGTATTATTTAATTACCAACTAAGCTAGCGAGCTCTGTGCTGGTAACCCCCAACCCAAGAAACATTCCCCCCATTTCCAACGACTCTCAATCAGGCACCACAGCTATTTTTAAAGTGTCGTTCATAGACACCATTACACTCATATTTATGATATTTAATACTTCCACATATTGTCATTAACCCATTTCCACACTTGAAATTGCTGCTTACATTGTTTAATTTTTATGTATGTATGTTGTTAGTTTCTTATTAGATTTTGTTTATTTCTGTACACTTGTTGCTTTATATTTTTACTTAATTCTACTAGTAGATGACTTGCCATGTCATACGAATTTCATTGCTGAAAGTGACACTGTTATTCTGTGCATTTGACCATGAAGACTTCATTGAGACAGAGTCGGGTCCCACCCCAGGTATTTGTCAGCCATTTTACTCCTTTAATCTGGCCAGGGTGTCAGACAGGGTTCGCAGATCTTCATTCATCTGAGCACCGGACAGACAACATTGAATTCAAAGTTCCCAGTAAATCTCGATGTAAGCTCTGTTAATGATTGGGCCCACTCCCGGAGACAGTAACAGTAACTTAAACAATTAACGCATCAACACTCAGCTGTATTCGGCTTCCTGTCCTTGGAGCAGCTGAGAACGTTTCCCCGGTCCAACTTGATTATACATCACCGTAGTAAAAAACATCAGTAGCCACCTGAAGACACTCCTTAATCTAACACAACTCACAGGCTAGGCAGTCCTTCTCCAGCATTTTGACAGATTGTTCATTACGCTGCCTTTGACCATGTGATTTCACCAGGCCACCTTTCAGTTCCAGGCCCAGCACTTCACGCAAACTAGGCGTTCTTGTTCCCAGACACTCCAGCATTGCCTGTGCTTCATTGGGGAAGGATATGCAGATGCTGAGTAGGACGGTCCTCAATGATGTGCTGCACATGGCTGCAGTGACTCATGGAGGCTTCGCAGAGGATCCTTGGAACTCATGAGGCTGGGAAACATCTGGATATCTCAGAAAAGGTCACACTCCTATGACAAATACGACTTTCATAGTGATAGGACACTGAGGCTTGTAATTTATACCACGTACTCAAATTAAATTGGTGTAATATATTTCTAACAAAAGCTTCAGTGAGCTATTCGAATGAAATATTGCACAGAAGAATACTTATTATACTGAAAAATAATACAACATTAACACTTTTTTGTATACCAAGGTGGTTCCTTAATAATATGCTTAGGCCACCATACTTATTTTTATGGACCACAGTAGTGTTATCACTCGACCACAGTAGTGTTACCACTGGACCACCGTAGTGTTACCACTGGACCACCGTAGTGTTACCACTGGACCACCGTAGTGTTACCACTGGACCACCGTAGTGTTACCACTGGACCACAGTAGTGTTACCACTAGACCACAGTAGTGTTACCACTGGACCACAGTAGTGTTACCACTGGACCACAGTAGTGTTACCACTGGACCACAGTAGTGTTATCACTCGACCACAGTAGTGTTATCACTCGACCACAGTAGTGTTACCACTAGACCACAGTAGTGTTACCACTGGACCACCGTAGTGTTACCACTGGACCACCGTAGTGTTACCACTGGACCACAGTAGTGTTACCACTGGACCACAGTAGTGTTACCACTCGACCACAGTAGTGTTATCACTCGACCACAGTAGTGTTACCACTGGACCACCGTAGTGTTACCACTGGACCTCAGTAGTGTTACCACTAGACCAAGTCTCTCAAGCTCATGTAGAGACTCGCTGTTCCAGAAGGAATATTTCTCTGCCCAGGAGTTTCTACCAGCCAGGTCATGTGACCAATTATTTTCTTAAGGAATGTGTGCAGTATGACACAAAGTTTTAACATGTGAGTTACAGATAAAAGGCTTAGAGATGTCCAACCATCCTCCTCCTGGTAACAAAACACATCAATAAAGAAACTAAACAGGAACACATGGAGGAGGCTGACAAAGTAAATTTCCTTGACATCTTGGAAAATTATACATGGATGGATTAGATTATTCCTCCCCAGTATGTATCAGCTGAGAAGAAATTGACAAATGATTTCTATAAACCTTAAAGATCAATTCCTATTACAAAATTGTGTGCTCCTTTAAGATGTATAATTCTAGTGTGCCTTATCTGTGTGTCAGCTCCTCTTCCATGAACAGACACGATAAACCAAACCAGGCAAAATGAACGAGTCACAATGGGGTCCAGCAGGCCAGATGCACTTATACAGACACGCTGCAGATGAACAATGCCTTATAAAGGACCGAACTAGGTCAGGCTGGCCTTGTGGCAACATAGAGCATGGGGATGAAGATGACGAGGATGATGATGACCTGAAGTGGTGCATCATCATAGGAGCTCTATGGTTCTGTGTAGAGGGTTAGCCAGAGCTTAGATCGGATCTGTTCCGGACCGAGATGAACGTCCAACTTGAGTATTAGCCATGTACACAGTAACCGATACGTGATCACGGTGTTGAACTAAAGGCTCAACCCAATCAAACCCACATTGTAGTTTCAAGCTTCAAGCTTTTCCCTCTGATAAAATGAACCAGTGGCTTACCCAGTGGCAGTGATCTATAACGTTACCCAAATGTTATCTAACATTAATTTAGTTTGTTAACATTATATAAGAAGTAATTTTGATATTGTCCAGCACATAAAACCTTTTCTTCTCAAACAGGGAGAGATCCTTCACAGCTTAGAACTCAAAATCCAAAGAGAGGGAGGGAGAGAAGGAGAAAATAGAGAGAGAGGGAGAGAGAGAGAGTAAAAGAGAGACAAACAGAAAGAAAAAAGAAAGACGTTGAGAGGGAGAATATAAAAAAAATAGTAACACAATCTGCTGGAGGGATGAAAAGAATCTGGATTATATTCTGTTGCATCACAGCCCTGAAATACCGGGTCAGATCAAAGGGCTGAGAGTTTTAGCAGGGGGACAATATTGAACGGCATTGATGGAGAGAGGTAGGACATATGAGACTGAGACGTGTTGGAGGAGAGAGGAGAGTAAGGCATGAGGAGAAAAAGGAGGAGATAGAGGAGTAGAAAAGAGGAGGGCAAAATGAAGGGGTATTTGGTGTCATAACCTGGAAACGCCAGTTAGATCCATTCACCGGGCCTCTTGGGAAACCCGAGAACAAGCCGGTCTTTGTAACTGCATTTGTCTGAATTCAAAGCATAGGTGTTACAATAAGGCCAATCTGGAAATGAGATCGAGCCATGACAGGTAGTAATTACTAGCTGTCTACGCCATTAATTATTTAATGTAATTTCAGCACTATGGGCGTTCCAGCTGAGAGGGACGGGGGACGAGAGAAAGGAGGGAAGGATAAATAGAGAGAGAGAGAGAGAGACCAGAGAGGCCAGACAACAAGTAAAGAAGTTGGGGTGCTGGGAATGGCTCGCTAAGTTTACTGTGCGGGCTGTGACAACTAGAACTTCTGTCATTACTGACAGGGACATAACAGCCAGGTAACACTCTCAACTCAACACTGATAGAACCGGCAGTGTGTACAGTCTCTGGCTATGAGTCCTAAGTGGAACTATATTCAACATTGGAACCTATGGACTCTGCTCAAAAGTAGTGCACTATATAGAAAATAGTGTACTATAGGGACTTATGGACTTGGCCCTTCTGCTGTCTCCGGGCCAAGTGCAGCGTGGGTAATCCTCGCTGATGTTTTGAAGGAGAGGAGACTTCCAAAATAGGACAGATTGCGAGAGTCACTTCCTTATTAGGGTTGAGACAGAACCTGTGTATGTTGGGTTCAGGTAGACAGACAACAGGGCTTTCCTGTCTTACACTGTGGGTGCACTACCTGTTGAGACTGGACCCGGAGAGGGGACATACAACATCCAGTATACCTAACGTGTCATTGTTGAACCGCCTCTCCGAGAAGCACTTGGACATTGTGCTCAGATCCACCCTGTTCTCCTTGACTGGGAGAGAGTCCATTTCTTGGAGTCCTTTATTCAACTCGGACAAGAGTCAGACATGTGGGATTATCATTGCACTTTAAACACTGAAAGGTGCATTGTTTTAAAAGGGGGCTTTGGCCCCAGGATGTAGGTCAAATGAAGGCGTAGCCTCGGTGCTCAAATCAGTCAAACCTGCAATGCAGGATTCATGCTGTAAATGCTTTTCTAATGGTCAAACCACAGAGCACTGGTCCTGGTAGTGTATAAAAAAACAGAACTATGGTGACAGTTTTCATAGTAGAGAGGGTGGTGTTTCAGACGGATCAAGATACTACCCTTCACCATGACATAATGGTTTGGGTGGTGTTTCAGACGGATGAAGACACTACTCTTGACCATTACATAATGGTCTGGGTGGTGTTTCAGTCAGATGAAGACACTACTCTTGACCATGACATTGTGGATAGGGTGGTGTTTCAGGCGGATGAAGACACAATGACACTGAGGGTATAATCAGAGAGGGATTAGCAGTCATGCGGAAAAGCTGTGATGTCTCCAGCAGGGTGTGTGTGTGTGTGGGGGGGGGGGGTCAGAGACGGAAGACCAGCTAGCCACCCGTAAAGCGTGTCTGTGGCCCAGTGTAAAGCCCAGAGGACCAGGTGAAGTGTAGAGATTTACATATGTGTTTGGAAGGGAAATCGGCTGCCTACAGTGTTTTGTTAGTAAAATTGTGGTATTGTCACTTCATTTTTATATTTTGGCCACTGATTATTGTTGAAGCTTGAATCACGAGACAAAACTCACTTCTGACATCACTTCTTCCAGCGATGCCAAGAAGAAAAGTGATCCAGAGAAGACTGAAAGGGAATTGCTCTTTCTCCCTCTTTCTCCCTCTTTCTCCCGTTTTCTCACTCTTTCTCCCTCTTTCTCACTCTTTCTCACTCTTTCTCCATTTTTCTTACTCTTTCTCACTCTTTCTTACTCTTTCTCCCCATCTCTCACTCTTTCTCACTCTTTCTCACTCTTTATTACCCTATCTCACACTTTCTCCCTCTTTCTTGCTTCTTTTTTCTTATTTTCTTCTTGTTCAGCCTTTCTGAAAAGCTTTAAAAACATATTTTCAGTATCAGAAATGGTAAAATGTTCTGTTTGGAATTCCTGTGCTCAGGGAAATGAACCCAACTTGAATTAATCAGAATCAGTGTTTGTTATTACACACAGAGCCACACTCCATCACTGTAACGGCTGCAATGGCTGTATGGAAAAAGGTGTGTGTGTGTTTGTGTGTGTATGTGTGTGCTGGTGTGTAACTGTTGAGCTTGAGAGGTGTTAAGTTTCGGGTTGGTGTTGATTTCCTGATTAAACTGTTACAAACTGCATCCAATGAGATCCCGCCGGAGGCAACCATCTAATTATACCACCGGTGCAGCGAAGGGAGAGATTAGGAGGAGACAAGGAGAGAGCGATAGAAAAAGAGAGAGAGGGAGAGACGGAGTAGAGAGAGAAAAAAAAACGAGAGAGAAGTGAAGGAAAAGGAGAGTTAGGAGCCAGCGGAGAGAGAAAGGTGGGAGTTGACATGACTCATGGAACCGGAATAGTCAGTGGTGTAATTAGTCATGTAGACAGTAATTATTTGATCAGTAACTGTACATAAGCGGTAATGAACGTGTTCCGAACATGACATAATTCTCTCTGAGAGCCCCGCAGGTCCTCTGGGTTATTTGCTCTGAGCCCCGCGTGACTCCTCGTCTGGAGCTGCTACTGAGTGAACTCACTAAGTTAGAAGCTTAGGGCGCATCCCAAATCGCCCCCCCCCCACGCCCTAAACAGCTGGGCCGGGCCGCCCCAGAACATATGGGGCATCAACATCAAGAGGCTGTAGGAGCTGATCCGTCACTGCTGGGTTCAGAAATACATGCCGTTAAAATCAAATCAGCTAATCAAAAGGTGTTACGCAGAGTTCTTGGGAAAACCCCCACTTCACCTTCTCCAGTCGTATGATCTTGTTGTAGGAGACATACAGTAGATGTGGATTAAGTTTCATTACCAGCTGATAAATAATATCGGGTAATTGAGTTTCTGCATTACAGTTTACTTAAAATTGGGCTGTAGGCTCTGCATACAAATGGCTTGGAAACTCGTTTAGCGGACAAACACGCTGGGTTGGGTAGTCAACAGGCGTTTCAGGAGGTGATCGCCAATCAGAGATGAGACCATTGGGTCTGGGGTGTTCATATCCAAGGGAATAAGAAATGCTTATCCTCCTAGGGCTTCTGAGGCCGCGTTAGCCACACAGGCTAGTCTCCTAGATGAACGAGGAAGGGTTAATATACCAAGAACCGTTGGGTAGGGCTTCAAACACTGTCAGTTATGTTTCTTGAAAGATTAACTTCCTGCAGGGACGTTTTAGCATGGTCCCAGTATGACCTCTAATCAATACATTAATAATATACTTTGCATATCAATTATTTTATATTGATTGCAGTCGGTGCAACTTTGTGCCTAGCCGGTTCCTCTACTTGGACTGTTGGTTACACGCCTGACCATGCTATTTTCACCGATGTGATTTGACCGGGGGGAATGTTTACAAGGAAAGGTGAACTCTTCCACTAATTGGTCTAATTCAACCAGGCAAATTGGCTGTTCAGCAAAATGTGTGCAGAGAGGTCAGAATAGCTCTGTTTGCTTAAATGCAGCCAGATTAGCCTGTCATCTGTGTATTATTAACACATTATTCTGACATCATAATGAAATTAAATTATAAAAATATTATTTTTCTATGCCTATACAACCCTGGCTTCACACAAAACGGATGAAAGATGAGTGCAGCACAACGAATCCAAGACTGGTTTTCTGGGGCCAGAGGATGTTCAACACTGAGAAGAGAGTCAACCCAGAGCCTGGGCTTGGTACTTTAGGGAGTTCCTCAAAACGGTAATAAACTTATAATCAAGTTACAATGTACGGATCACACCTTCTATGCCCACCATGCACACACATAGACTTGCTGTGAACACACACCCACACACACACTCTGGTTGATTGGCATCTCTTTATCCCACCGGGAAAAGACACACTGTATCGTCCAACCGTACCTCCCTGCTGTCCGATCTCCACACGCGCTGTTGCTCGGGAACACTCACGGAGCTGGACGGGTCGTGTTCCAGCACTGTGCTATCTCTCCAAAACCAATTTCCTGTCGCAGCTGATAACATGATACAGTCCACTGTACAATTGTGTGTGGATAAGGATCTACAGGCTGAATTCAGAACGGGGCAATCGCCTTTTAAGTAACCTGCTTCCTGCAGGACTCTAGTCAAGAAAGAAGTGCACAACTGTTTAGGTATGAGTATTCCGTTTGGAACAAGGCCTCTTAACAATTTCTATCGATTCCCATCTGTATTTTCAGATATGCATTTATAAATATAATAAATAATATATATACAATATATATGTACATATATATTCTGCTTGCATGTTCAATGACAATATTTGCCTTTAAAAATTGCGTGATGTTTCAACTGTTTCCCGTTGCCATTCCAGGTGTCGTGAGAGGTACCTGTCAAAACGGAATGCAACTTGGCAAGAGGATCATTCTGTCCTTCATCACACACATATTCACACACACACACACACACATTTTTTGCATAAGATTTCACCCCAGCTTGACCTCATGTGCCTCTGTTCTATTAAAATCGTTAACATTGTTCCATGAGAAAGAACTCCACAACATTCTGTCTGTAAACAACATGCCTGGTATATCCAGCCACGCCATGAAAACATTTAAATTTCAGAGGTAATATACAGGCATGTATTTTCTTGTCTTGGTGAGAATTTTGCAATCTTTGACGATTAATCTCTGCTTTCTGCAGCTGTTGATAACAGATGAAGGTAATCTGATGAAATGGCAAACTCCTGTTTAAAGTTATCTGGATTCACTTAAGATGAAAGATATTATTCCAGTGACACCAGAACGCTCCTTTCATTCTGCAGGTCTGTCAACACAGGAGTTGACATTCTTGTTCATAGTGAGACATTTTCTTTGATTCACCTCATACCAGACAAGCACTCTGAGGCTGTGATCATTACTCAGGCAGAAACCAGTATAATATAAAAAATAGAGAACTTTTAATATTCACTCGAGGTTTCTCTTGCACAGACAGACAGCGATGGTACTAGACGAAGCTCTTGACATGTTGGCGAGTTCGACTCAAGGTGAGGCCGCATTCCAAACCACACCCTACTCTGAATAGGGGACAGGGTGCCATTTAGGAGGCAGTTCGTTCAGGGGTGGACAAGTCACTCTTGAATCATATGACAACATCTCAATTCAAACAAATTCACATGGACTGAGGAAAGTATTATTGGAATTATTTGGAGAGTGTATGTCATTAACTCCTGCAGTAAAGTGAGATTAATGTGCGTCTGAAGCTCTCTTACACCTGAGAAAGAGTATCTGTGTGTGTGTGTTTCTGTGTGTGTGTGTTTCTGTGTATATTTTACAGTGCAGGAAGATTGCCTTTAGTTTTCTTTTTAAATTGTGTAACTTTTAAATGTCATCGTTTTGTGACCCATGATGTTTATATTGGACAACATCAGCTTTCTGAATGCAAACCAACGGTTGGACAATACTGTACAGTGACATTGTTAATCAATTAATATACCAATCAACAAATAATCCTTAGCCTTCCAAAATGATCCAGACTTTCTGGTGAAAGAAAGTATTGTCCATGAACTTTGTTTCATGCTCACATTTAGAAAAACAATGTTTGTACATTTTTTTGAGTAACTTCCTAGGCCTCGGTTTCGTTCATTTCCCTGTTATAAAGTTATAAAACATTTAATTTTACATACAATATATACACCACGTGTCTTAATTTTGGAAACTGTCATTGTCCCAAATGGTACTCTATTCTCTAAATGCAAGACTATACAAGACTGTAAAGAACTGTAGAGGGAATAGAATGCCATTTGGGGCACAAACTGTATATTTTACACATCCCTGTGTATAGTGAATAGTTGCTGTAAACAGTTTGGATGTAGTCTTTGCATTTGAGCTTTTCCCCTCTCATCATATGTTGGAAATCTGCATAAGCTTTCTGTCCACTGCATGCAGTTCTCCGTTCATCTTCAGAGGAATCTCCACCTCGAGTCTTTTCCTTTTGTGCTTCTTCAGTTTCCTGCAGCAGATGCAGGCGGTCATGGTGATCACCATGAAGAGCAGTCCCAGGCAGATGACGGAGAGCGCTATGAGGACCGGCCGACAGGGGAACAGCCCCTCCGCCCCCGGCCTCTCCGTCAGCTTCCCCACTTGCCACGGCTTCTCCTCGGCAACCTCTATCTCCGCCTCACTGGTGAGGAGGCTCTGTATGTAGCTTTCATTGCTGACCGTCTCGTTGACGAAGAGGTTCACCAGGACGGTGGAGTGCAGCGGCTCTGGCTGACCATGGTCGGACACCTTAACCAGCAGGCTGTACAGGCCCCGGTCACTGAGTTCCCTCTTCAGCGTGATGTTGCCGGTGTTTGGGTCGATGTCGAACGATCCCGGCTCGCCCCCCTTCCTCCGGATGATGCTGTATGCGATGACGGCGTTCATCCCGGTGTCCTTGTCCACGGCGTACACCTCCGTGATGGAGGTACCGGGGATGGTGCTGGGCAGCACCAGCATGTAGGACTGATTGGACTGGGGGAACAGGACTACCGGGGGGTTGTCATTCACGTCCAGGAGGAGGACGGTAACCACGGTGACGCAGGAGAGGGCGGGCTCGCCCCCGTCGACCGCCTCCACCCAGACGTAGTACGTGCCCTGCTGCTCGCGGTCCAGCGGCGTCCGGGCTCGAAGGGTGCCGCGTCCCGTGTCGATCACGAACACGTCGCTCCCGTTGACGATGGAGAGCGCCACCCAGCCGTTCATGCCAGCGTCCGCGTCCGTCACGGAGAGGGCGCCGATCTCCCCGAACCCGGGGAAGTTCTCCGGGACGAAGAAGGTGAAGTCCTTGTTGATGAAGCGCGGGCTGTTCAATTACAACCAATCAGATGAGCCGTTCGCCGGGACTGAATGGAGCGACGGGTTAAATTGTCGGCGTCTGTTTCTTACCTGTTGTCATTGCGGTCCAGCACGATGACCACCACCGTGGCGATTGACTCTCTGCTGGGGGATCCTCGATCCACCGCCCTCACCATGAACCTACACACACCGGAGAACGGAGGTCAGAGTCATTCCACAAAGGGCCGAGTGGCAGGTTTTGCCCCTGTCATTACCCAGAATCCACCAGACATATTCCCCCATTGGTGAATCGACCTCCCAGGTTTACAGCACCATTTATCTAGGAAGGGGTCTTCTCGGATAATGGTGTAATGGATTGTGATGTTTCATTGGATCATGAGGTAATATTGAACCACATAACCAGGTAACCATGTGACCAGGTGAACAAGTGACCAGGTGACCAGGTAACCATGTGACCAGGTGACCAGGTGAACATGTGACCAGGTGACCAGGTGAACATGTGACCAGGTGAACATGTGACCAGGTGAACATGTGACCGGTGTCCAGGTGACCGTCATGGTGATGTTGATCATGCATTTGAAATAATAAAAACATCAAACTTCCAAGTGATCTTCCACAGTAGAAATCTTGAATTTAATAAAACTTTTTAAAGATCTTGAAGATGTGAAGCAATAAACACAAATCTCCTGCCTCTTGGCAGAATAGACAACATCCTTTTTCTAATCCAAACTGAACTGGACTACAGTGTATTATTTGATTAAAACCACATTGTGAACAGACCTTGAGCCCCACAGAAAACCTCCATACACTGGTTCGTGAGTTTTGTCCATCCAGGTTAACCATTACACATAGGATTGCAGTACTTTTGACCAGGGCACATTTGGTAACCACATCATCAACACGTGACAGTATGTGACATCATCAGTATGTGACAGACCTGTAGGTTTCCTTTTCCTCGCGGTCCAGAGACACAGACACTGTGAGGACACCGGTCACCCTGTCCAGGAGGAAGATGGATGGGGCGTCTGAGCCCAGCAGGTAGATGACCTCGCCTCGGTCCTCACTGTCCAGGTCTGTTGCCTGCAGTTGGGTCAGGAAGGTGTTGGGTGGGTTGTTCTCTTCTACAGACACCTGGCCACAACCGCAACCACAACGAAAAGAAATAGGTCAATAAATGAAACATAAATCAATACATAAACAGAAAAAATATATTAGTAGACGTTTTTTTTTGCTTTTAATCTTCTGTATTTCATCTAAACAGAATTGGCGGAGGCTATATCTATATAGATTTTATATATATATATATATATATATATATAATACATTTGTTACACTATTTTGAAAGTCCCTTGTCCATCTGTAGATATTCTACAGGTGGGGTTAGTAGAGAGTTGAGATGCCACTGCATTATATTACCAATGCATTGAATTAATTAATTAATCATTTAATCTCTTCATTTATCTGTTGATTAATTTATTGATTCATGTATTCATCCGCTGACCTCATGCAGGGTCTGTTTGAAGACGGGAGCGTTGTCGTTCTCATCCAGAACCAGGACTTTAATGAGAGTCTTGATGGTGAGGCCTTTGTTCCGAACCACCACGGTCAACTCATAGTCCTGTGTCTGTTCGTAGTCCAGCGGCTCTGTGGTCTCCAAAAGATACTCATCCTTAAACAGTTTGTACGGTGACAGCCGGAACGGACCCGACCCTTCCAGAACACATTCGGTCTTCAGGCCTCTCTGATCCGTGTTCTTAACGGTGAAAAACGCGATGGGCGAAAACGGCAGCTCTGACTCCTTCATGGTCACCACCCCGTCCCTCTCCGGCGCGATGTACCGCGGCAGGATGGCGGGCGGGCCGGAACCCCCCCGGATCACGTGCACGGTAACCACGGCCACGGCCGGAATGCACCCGGGCCCTTTGGCCAGGACGGTGAGCTTGTACAGCCTCCCGGTGCTCGCGTCCATCTTGCCGGCCAGTTTGATCGCCCCGGTGACGTGGTCCAGGTGGAACAGGGCGCTGGTCTCCCGGGGGACGCGCTCGCTGTACGCGTAGCTAATCGCGGCGTTGGCGCCGTGGTCGGGGTCGAGGGCGTGCAGCCGCGCCAGCGGAGCCCCCTTGGAGGCGTTGGCGTGCAGCGTGACGTTGACCTGCGTCTCGGCGAACCGGGGACAGTTGTCGTTGACGTCCGCGATGAGGATCCGCAGCGTGGCCGAGCCCAAGAGGGGCGGGCTCCCGCCGTCCTCCGCGATTATGTCTGTGACGTACTCCTCCTGCCGTTCGCGGTCCAGCCCGTCCGTCACAATGAGGAAGGGCGTCAGTTCGCCCCCCTCGTTCTCCTCCACGTCCAGGGTGAACACCCCGAAGTCGTTGACCAGCCAGTAGGTCTGCACCCCGTTGAGCCCCAGGTCAGGGTCGGTGGCCGACTGCTCCACCACAAACCGGGCGTTGACCTGGGCGTTCTCGGGGACGGACACTCTGATCTCATTGGTCGGGAACCGCGGGCGGTTATCGTTGACGTCCTGGATGGTGATTTTGACCTTAACCAGCTGGAAATACTGCTGGGGTAGAACGAGTATGTCCAGCAGGAGGACGCAGCCCTGGCCGAGGTCCGATGCGTCGGGGCAGAGCGTCTCTCTGTCAATCCTGGTCCCCGATGTAAACAGCTCCCCGGTGGAGCTGTTCAGACGGACGTACTGGTCCACAGGCTTCTTCTGGGGCAGGTTGAACAATAGAGGGGGATCAAGGGAGAAGTCCAAGCGTAGGTCAGAACCCACGGCACCTATCAACACGTCAGCGGGTAATCCTTCTTTTATCTTATAGACGAGTCCTTTCGCTTGGCTGAAATTAGCAAAACAGTAGAGTGGGCTGGTGTAAAGCAGGAGTATGCACAGACCCTGGAATGAATTAACCAATGATTAAAGATACAGTTTCACAAAAGTACTGTAAGGTAAATGCTAAATAGGTGACTGATTGGACCTAAATCATCATCAATGCAGAACAACCATGGATTACTTACAACACAGAAAAGAGCTGGAGTATTTCAAAAATGTTTTTTCTAAATGCACAATTCACTTTGACTTATTTTCAGAAAAGCGGTTAAAAGGCTCTGAACTGCAACATTTGGAAATTATCATTGTTTCCAATCAACTACAGCAGCTCAAAGTTTCCACGGGTTTTGAGCACCAGCAAACACTCCTTTGACATTGAACTTTTGACCTATGACTTCGTTTTGTTCGCACAAAGGCTGAAGACCGTAAAACCCCCCTGACTTAACCAGTTTCTACCCCCCACTGTCGGTGAAATGTGTATCTGTTGCCGAATGCAAAGCCATTTATGTATTTAAAATATTCAAATAGTCAATCTACAGGTGAGAACACACGTAAAAACACTTACCCAAATAAGCCCTCTGAGTCTGGAACCGAGGCAGGGGCCTTTTTTGAGGAACATGTTGTAATCCTGGTTTAACAACCTGGTTCTAGGACAGCTTGGAGGAGATGAGGACTAAAGCATCCGAGGCATTTCGTGGTGCCGAGCGGAGCGAAGCAGAACACATAGTCACCCCTGTCGGAGTTCTCTCTGCTGGTCTTGTCGCGGTCTGAACTGAACGAGTCGTTCCTCCCCGAACGGAGTCAGGAAACGCCCACAAATGCATATAATTGACAGCAACCAATGGGATTAGACTTCCCCAGGGATGAAAGCGGGAGGGAGAACAAGAGAGCCACACCGAGAGTGTGTGTGTGTGTGTGATCATGCTTGTGCGCTCAGATGTGTGTGTTTCCATCTGTGCCCTCGTGTCCACAAGATTAGGTTAAGTAATAGTCGTGGTTTCAGGCGCCTGTGTGTTTTAATTGTTAGACACAGTATGATCAGTGCCCTTAAAGTTTAGAGCTGTGTGTTTTCATCAGTGCTCTCGGAGATTGGCCCCACATTTGTTCAGTTTACCGCAGATTGGGTCTGCCTACCAACAGAGTGGCTTTAGCAAGTGAGAGAAAGTCTGCTTAAAATTACAAGATGGGTATATACTGTGTGGGCGTGTCCCAAATGTCACCCTATACCCTACGAAGTGCACTTCTTTTGACAAGAGTCTTTAGGGAATAGGGTGTCATTTGATGCTAGGTTGGAGTGGAGGGGAGGAGGGGTGTAATTTCTGCAACCTACAGATTAGTCTGTAATCCCCCATTAGCATGAAGCAGTGATGAGACTAAATGCTGCATTACGTCACTTCAGTATCCACAAACATTTGTGCACGGCAACCATTCACTCACCGTCGACAACAGTAGAATCTGTGCAGCATATGACCGGGAGAGGATTCTTGAACACAATCTTCAGGAGCCACTGCCGAGATTTCAAGTGACTTTATGTCCCTGAGATCAGTGTGGTGAAGTCCTGGTCAAACCTGACTCTTATCAGCTACATAACAGAGATTCTGTAGTGTTTCTTAAGAAGTATGTTGTTTTTTCCAACCCGCATTCTGTCACACAGCCCATGTGGGTCCTATTTGATTGGTTGTCGAGATTCAATCTAGCAGACTTTTCAGGGTCCCGTGTTTTAGGTCCTAACTGACACACAACCTGCCTACCCAATTGTCAATGGAAAACACGACGAGAGTAAGGTTATAATGTATGTGTATATGTGTGTGTGTAAAAAAGACCACACCTCATCTTTAAATAAAATCAAGTCCACTCCAGCGTAATCTGTGCGACGTGGTTTAACCTCTGGACAGCTGTTTCCCGGGATTGAGAGCATATTGCCTGACAGATAGTCTGATTGGACTTCCCTGCAAGAGCCGGATTGGTCACATAACTGGGGAGCTTACGCATTGATTGAGCAGGAGAGAAGGACTGAGCCACTCTGAGGGTCTGTGTGTCTGTGAGAGAGAGAGAAAGAGAGAGATTGAGAGATAGAGAGATAGAGAGATAGATTGCGCCAGTCTGGAGCTCCATTTGCATCCTGGAGTGACCCTTCCACTGCTCCAAACGGCACCCAAATTCCCCGTCTGACCCTACCCTTATACAGCTTTATAACCTGTGTGTCTGTGTGTGTGTGTGTGTGTGTGTGTGTGTGTGTGTGTGTGTGTGTGTGTGAGACTTTGTGTGCGGCAGACGTCTTAATTTAGTTAGAACTTCTCTGTCCTGTCACATGCATAGGACGTAACCCAGTTAGAAGCCTGGGAAGTAATTTCATTGGATTATTTATTCATTAATGACGTTTGACGCAGTAGGTGACGTGACTGTTGAGACTAACAGCCTTCTATCTCTGGTCAGAGACAAACAAGTCTGTATCACAACAAGACTTAGAAAAGTACATCACTCTGAATGGCACGACTCATTGTGCACATTCTTCGCCTTGTCATACCTTGTGACCGATTTACCAAAGCACCAGATTGCTCTTTAAGGCCGGTTATACAGATTTGTACAAGGCAATGTGGTACCAAGCAAGTTAATGTCTCAAGAAAATGATACAGTGAACAAAACAGTATAATTACTATGCATGTTATGGCCACTTGGAAAATGGAACAGTATAATGGAACAGTATAATGGAACAGTATAATAGAACAGTATAATGGAACAGTATAATGGAACAGTATAATGGAACAGTAATGTAGCATGGTTGATACTTGCTGTGGTAGCTGGGCAACAGCTTCCTGTTGAAACAGACAGTTGGTTTCTTTGTATCCCCTACTAACCTCTTTCTCCCCCTCTTCCTCTCTCTCTCTATCTCCTCCTCCCTCTCCCCCCCCCCTTCTCCCTTTTTCCCCTCTTTCTCTCTCTCTCTCTTTCTCTATTTATATATATTCCCACTCTCCTCTCTCTCTAACTGTTTTCATGTTTTCTGCCGAGCCTCTCACCGTCTCTCTGCGGATGAGGGCGTTCTGTGTTCTGCAAAAAGCAGTAAAGTACAAGCCAACACACTTGTCTATTGAAAAACAAATCCTATATTTTATTCAGACGGTAAAAGCATCTCAGGAGATGCAGAACTTGGAATACCTCCCCTTAACAGTCTGTTTTAAATGTATTGATCCATCACGTGATCAAAGGGTGCTGCAAAAGGCAATTCATAATCAATGTTGTGTTGTGATTGTGTGGGAACAGACTATTGACAATGGTAATGATATATATTAACTGAGTCCTAGTAGATTTGATGGCCAAGACCCACGACTGGATATAGGGGACTTCAGCGCCCCAAACAGAACGCTACAGGTCTCTGGCCAGAAGTAGTGCTCTATATATGGAATAGGGTGCCATTCAGGGTGCATAATATAACCTGGTAGTAGACTACAGAGCCACACTAGGACAAACAAGATCTGTACATCTTAATCCCTGTCTATTATCAGAGGAAAACAGCAGGCCTATTGCTAAGATATTTAATTTGACCATTTCATAATGAGCTCTACAGATCACGTGTTCTATGGGTTAAAATGCTATGGTTACAGTACAGCGTCCTAAGTCAACGTGCTGGGTTAATGTTACTGTGTGTGAACATCAACAGAAGGTCAAATGGCGAAGTACTTTGAAATTAGCTCAACAAATTGCCCTTAAATGTTCATTTAGGCGTTTGGAGGACAGCGATTGTTATCGGAATTAATGTTAAATTTGAATTGCATTTTCTTTTTCCCACGTATGCTGGAGGGTTTGTCAGAAAACCGTGTCTCAGATGGGTGTTTACAGTCATCTGCTGTCGGACTGACAGGATGGTGCAGAAGGTGTATCCAGGAGCTTTTTTTATTCTTCAGGAATGTCAGTGATTTCTGAGTCAACTGTGCCAAGGTCAACATCCACACTAATGCTTTGTTTTCTCATCCCTTGTCTCAGCACACAGCTACACCTTCTCACCAAGCTATTGTGTGTGAGGATTAGATGCTATGCTTTCATAACACACCAAGGTATGAGTGTGTGTGTGTGTGTGTGTGTGTGTGTGTGTGTGTGTGTGTGTGTGTGTGTGTGTGTGTGTGTGTGTGTGTGTGTGTGTGTGTGTGTGTGTGTGTGTGTGTGTGTG